>CAKNWT010288280.1:581-14176 GCA_932066315.1 Andricus coriarius | reverse complement strand
ACCGAATCCGTCTCTTTTCACTCGTATTGTCCAAAATCCGGGTTTTTGATGATATTTTTGGGATGAATAGGATTGTTTCGAGGGAAAGTGGAATTGGATTGTTGGTCTGCAGAGGAGATTAGAACGTATTTGTCCACGCGGTGGTCTTACCACCCTCTTTCCTCCCTCCAACACCGTCCTTCCCCCTGGCTTTCTCGCAACTCACACCACCCTCTTCACCCTCCTTCAGTGTAGGTCGGAGTGGGTCGCGACTCACGGCCCTCTCGGAATAACGAGTCTCATTAATCCAATTAACCAGTAAATAATGGGATAGCATTTTCGTATTTACGAGAGAATACTGCCGGCCCTAATGGAGTTTTGAGCTGACTATCAATATATTCTTGCCTGCCGGGCGAACAAAGTACGGGTCACTCTCTCACTTAGTTACCAAGCACTGTTCGGGGGATGGCTCTGGGGTTGAAGACATAAATTCAACCTTCTTTCTCGCTGGGACAATCAAATTTCCCAAATTTCGTGGAAAAGTTCTTCACTCTGCCATTCGTCAAAGTGACTTTTACGTCTGAAGGTTGCTTGTAGCGAGGGAGGCTTTGCAAAGCAAATAACACTTTTGTATAATTAAGCAGATATTTTTTAATGTTTCAAATTGTCTTAATAGGAACGCATCCTCAAATTAAAAACGTCACTCTAAAAGGTAAAGAAAACAAAGAATTGGGTTTATTTAATGATTGCGTTAAAGAACTATATAAATGTTCAAGAACACAGAAAAGCATACCCTGATCTCCAAAATGAGTAAACGTAGAACAAGACGATGTACACAGTTAAATTCTCTCCTTCATACATTGAGGCTTTATTTTTTGGTATCATTAGGCTTCTCATTTTCAAGGTGCTTCCATGTTCGTCAAAGTACATTTTTCTTCGCTGCATCGAGATAATTAGCAAACGGTTCTCCATTGGATGCGGTTTCAAATAACATCGTGGAAGATACAGAGCCTTTTGAGGACCAACTGCCCAATATTTCCCCAAACTGCGTTCGTTCAGGAAAGCTTGTCCTTTGAAGGACAGTTTCGTCATATCCAAATAGGTATGATCAGTAGCACGATTCATATCCTTTGGTGCCTTGAATGTCGCCAACAGGAACGAGTTTCCTTCTTCTAATTGTTTTCTGGGCTGCATATTCTTTGCAGCATTCTGTAGGTGTTTAACGTCGTCAAGTGACAGGGCGTACATCATCCACTTTGTTAGCACTTGATTTCCCAAAGTTACGTTGGATATGATTCCTTTCGGTTCACCAATGACACTGTGAGCCGTGTAACCATGATTCTCTACTAAAATTTGAATAGTACTGCCTGGACGAGGAACAATCTTGACAGAAAACTGTAGTGTGTTGTCCAAAATTCCGACAAGTCTGTTGTTAATGTAAACGTACCCTCTGTCGCTAACATCTACAGAATGTAAATCAACTGATTCTTCTGTTGACTTAAAATCTTTAGGAATGGTTGTTTTGTATAAAACCAACCCGTTGGAAACTCCCAGTTGGGTGAAAGGTAAAGGGTACCGGGATTCGACACCCAGAAGTTGAAAACGGTTACGGACTTCTTCATCTAATAAAGATCCTAAGGATGAAAAAGTCAACGTACCGTAGAGGTCATAGGGACCACGGGCACTTTCATGCTCATCAGAAGCATCGTCGTAAATAGTCATAAAATCAGGAACAGGAACGATTGCTCTCAACTTGTTAAATTTATCAGTATAGTCTCCAGATTCGCTGATGACAGCATCAAAGTCGTAGGATGTTGTCATTCCCATAGTGTATTTGCTTCTTCCTGCTCGTTCAAAATTGGTACCACCAGCGAACATGTAGATGATGATTGAGGCATCATAATCGATGAGGTCCTTTAAAGTATACATGAAATTTTCGGTTCCCATCGAGAGTCTTTTATCATTCCAATTCCAGGCCATACCTGTTCTGAGTTCCAGAAGTCTTGGAGAATTCGGGGAGATATTTTTGACTGTCGAGAAAAGTTTAGGTGCGGATTGACTGAAATTTTTGATGTACTCATACGGATCGGTTCGAAAGGCTGAGATGGTATTTTGTATTCTTCCACATTTTAGGTTGTAATGCTTGTTGTTGTCCATTGTGAAAAGAACTGCTTTTTCATCTAGATATAATTTGTACATGTCGTATAGCCAATTGTTGGTGGAACAGGGGATGCTCTCTCCTAAATCGCTGTCTATTTGAACCATTATCACAGGTCCACCATTCATCACCATCATTTTGGAGAGTTTTGGAAGAAAGTAGGATAACCAACTTTCTGCATAGAGGCGATATTCTGGACTTGATCTTGGAATCCATGTATGATCTTTTAACTCGGATTGGGTTAAGATCCATCCTGGAACTCCTCCAAGGTTTCGATCAACTCCTGGAATGAAAAAACAGGATGTTGGAATGGTCGATTAATTATAATATTTTTGATAAAGATAATTTCTTGATTTTTAAGTCGTATTATCGAAGAGCCTACCTTCAAACTTACTGATAAGGTTTATAGCTGAATGTTTTATTAATAAGCCGTTTTAAGGAAGTTAACGTACAGTAAAATCATAATTTCTGGTTATGCAGAGTATTTTTTTAAATAATATTCTGAAGTCTACAGTAACTAAATTAATTTCTCAACGGATTGAAAATGATTCTTAATACTTCTTAATGACTTAATTATTTGTTATTTTTAGACAAGAGTTCAGCAAATTTGAAATCATCTGGGCAAATTGATCAAAAATCAAATTTTAATATAACAATTCATACTTAAGACAGATAAGGGTACTTCCATTAATTATGTAAGGATGATATTACCCTATTGTAAGGATTCGTAAGATTTCAAGAGATTTTAAGGGATTTTAAGGTATTTCAAAGGACTACAAATTACTTGAAAGAATTACAACATTTTTACAGAATTTAACGATATTTCCAAAGCTATTTTGGAATTTTATGAGCTTTGAAGGGATTTAAGGATTAGAAACGTTTTAGGGTATTTTAAAGGATTACGAGAGGTTTAACCATTTTTAAGCGATTTTAAAAGATTTCAAGAGTTTGAAGATATCAACTAGAAAAATTTCAGAGATAATCTCAAATTTTCAAAGCATTTTACAGGATTTTATGGGACTTCAATGAGTTTAATAAGATTTGACGAGATTTCGAAACATAAAGAAGGATTTTGACGAATTTTGAGAGATTTTAAAGGATTTTTAGGAATGAAGAACGATTTCCGCGGATTATACAGGATTTAAAGGAATTTGAAGAGATTTTAAGAGATTTTGTGAAATTTCGTAAAATTCAAAAAGAAGTCACGGGATTTCAATTCAAGAGATAAGGAACTATTTTTAGGAATGTTGACGAATATCAGGAGATTTTAATGGGATTTCGACGACTTGAAGGGATTTGACGAGATTTGAAGGGATTTCATATATTTTAAAAGATTGCAAAAGATTTCAAGGGATATGAACTAATTCCAAGAGATATAAAGGACTTTCGATGATTGTACAGGATTTTGAAAGATTTAACGGAATTTCAAAGGATTTTACCCTATTTTTAGAGATTTTCAGGGATTTCCGTGAATTTTAGGGAGGACTGACAAATCCCGAAAAAAAAACATTTCCGACACTTTAAAATTCCCGAATAATAAAATTTCTGAATAATAAAATTTCCGAAATGGAAAAATTCCCGAATTGGAAAATTCTTGAGCAGTTGATAATATCGCCGAATTGGAAAATTCCCAAATAATAACATTTCTAAAAGTTTATAATACTACCGATTTTGAAAATTCTCGAACAATTAAATTTCCAACAGAAAAATTGCCGAATTATAAAATATCCGAACTAGAAAATTCTCGAATTGAAGGGACTAAATTTTTATTGTTAAACATTTATTTATTAAAAATACAATGATGAAATATTTCTATACAACAAATTATCTGGAACGACTGAAAATCCCGAAAAATAAAATTCCTGACACTGTCAAATTTCTGAATTCAAATATTCCCGAATAATAAAATTTCCGAAATGGAAAAATTCCCGAATTGGAAAATTCTTAAGCAGTTTATAATATTACCGATTTTGAAAATTCCCGAACAATTAAATTTCCGACAGAAAATTGCCGAATTATAAAATGTCCGAACTAGAAAATTCTCGAATTCAAGCGATAACATTTTTCTTCTAAACATTGATTTATTAAAAATACAATAATCAAATATTTTTATACAAAAAATTATCTGGGATGATTGAAAATCCCGAAAAATAAAATTCCCGACACTGTAAAATTTCTGAATTCGAATATTCCCGAATAACAAAATTTCCGAAATAGGAAAATTCCCGAATTGGAAAATTCGTGAGCAGTTAATAATATTACCGATTTTGAAAATTCCCGAAAAATTAAATTTCCGACAGAAAATTACCGAATTATAAAATATCCGAACTAGAAAATTCTCGAATTTAAGCGATAAAATTTTGCTTCTAAACATTGATTTATTAAAAATACAATAATCAAATATTTTTATACAAAAAATTATCTGGGATGATTGAAAATCCCGAAAAATAAAATTCCCGACACTGCGAAATTTCTGAATTCGAATATTCCCGAATAATACAATTCCCTAATACTAAAATTTCCGAATAATAAAATTCCCAAATTATAAAATTTAAAATTTGCGAAAGATAAAATTACCGAATGATAAAATTTCGGAACAGTTTATAATATTACAAAATTGGAAAATTCCCGAATAATACAATTCACGACAGTTTATAATATTACCGTATTTGAAAATTCCCGAATGGCAAAATTCGCGACAGAAAATTGTCGAATTATAAAACATCCGACCTAGGCAATTCCCGAATTGAAACAATTATTTTTTTAATAAATTTGATTAATTTACTAAAACTACAATAATCAAATATTTTCAAAAAATAATTATTGTTTTATGTTTGAAGTTTTAAAAATTATTCTTTGAATTTAAACAGAAATATATTTTTTTTTCAATTATTGTCATTTTAAATTCAGACAATAATTTTAGAAACTTTAAACATTAAAAAATATTTGATTATTGTATTTTTAATGAACAAGTAATATTTATGACAAATTTTATTTTTTTAAATTCGGGAATTTTCTAGTTTGGATATTTTAATTTTCTGTCGGAAATTTTCAAATTCGGTAGTATTATAAACTGTTCGGGAATTTTCCATTTCTGGAATTTTTATTGTTCGGGAATTTTATAATTTTGGAATTTTCCAATTTGGGAATTTTATTACTCGGGAATTTTATTATTCGGGAATTTTCTAATTCGGCAATTTTAGAGTGTTGGGAATTTTATTTTTCTGGATTCCTTAGTCGTCCCGGATTTCCACTATTTTTTAGGGATTTTAAGGGACTATGTACGATATATCCATGGAATTCAAAGGATTTGAAGAAATATATTCCATGATAAAAAATAATTAAAGTAAATAATGATTAAGTGTGCATAATAACATAAAAAGTAATTTCAAGAACCAAAAAAAGTTTCAATAACATATTTTTAAAAAATTAGAAAGAGGAAAATTACGTAGGAAATTCTTTGGAGCCCCCCCCCTTCCCTGAGTAAGAATTCGTAAGATTTTCTGGACCCTTTACGGCAAAAAAAGCCTTACATAATTAATCGAAGCTCCCAAACGAAATAGTAGAATTTGGTGAACTTGAAGTTACGAACGTTCATATGAACGAAATTAAAAAAAATATTTTTCGAAATTGTTTTCGCTTAAATCAATCGGAAGGGGGAAAAATAATATTCTGTCGGAAAGGATTGTCGAATACAATTTTTGTAAGGGGTTAAGTACCCTTACACATCATTCATTATTCAGACCTGCCTAATACAAGTTTGATTGACGATATTTGAAAACAAAAAAACGCCAAAAATCTTTTTTTTTTATCCCACCAATTATATAGTGGATGCAAATGTTGGGCAAGATCCCTAAAAGCTACCCTTATTCCATGCAGACCTAAAATGCCAAAAATGAAAAGTTTGATTGTCGATATTTGAAAATATAAGAACGCCAAAAATCTTCTTTTTTTATCCTACAAATTATAAAGTGGGTGAGAATGTTCGGCAAGACCCCTAAAAATCACCGTTATAGTATTCAGGCCTAAAATGTTAAAAATGACAAGTTTAATTGTTAACATATAAAAATTAAGGAACGCCAAAAATCTTTTTTTTTTTATTCCACGAATTATAGACTAGATGAGAATGTTCGGCAATACCCCTAAACCCCACCCTTATGTTATGCATACTTTAAATGTTAAAAATGACAAGTTTGATTGTCGATATTTAAAAATTTAAGATCGGCGAAAATCTTCTTTTTTATCTCACCAATTAGAGACCAGAAGAGAATATTCTGCAAGACCCCTAAAAACAACCCTTATGGTATGCAGACCTAAAATGTTAAAAATGACAAGTTTGATTGTCGATATTTGAAAATATAAGAACGCCAAAAATATTATTTTTTTATCCTACAAATTATAGAGTGGGTGAGAATGTTCGGCAAGACCCCTAAAAACCGCCCTTATGGTATCCAGACCTAAAATGTTAAAAATGACAAGTTTAATTGTTGACATTTTAAAATTAAGGAACGCCAAAAATTTTTTTTTTTATTCCACGAATTATAGACTAGATGAGAATGTTCGGCAATACCCCTAAACCCCACCCTTATGTTATGCATACTTTAAATGTTAAAAATGACAAGTTTGATTGTCGATATTTAAAAATTTAAGATCGGCGAAAATCTTCTTTTTTATCTCACCAATTAGAGACCAGAAGAGAATATTCTGCAAGACCCCTAAAAACAACCCTTATGGTATGCAGACCTAAAATGTTAAAAATGACAATTTTGATTGTCAATATTCGATAATATAAAAACGTCAAAAATATCATTTTTAACATTTTATGTCTGCATACTATAAGGGTGGTTTATAGGGGTCTTGTCGAACATTCTCACCCACTCTATGATTGGTGGGATAAAAAAAAAAGATTTTTGAAGTTTTTGTATTTTTAAATATCGAGAATCAAACTTGTCATTTTTAACATTTTAGATTTGCATACCGTAAGGGTGGTTTTTAGAGGTCTTGCCGAACATTCTCATCTGGTCTATAATTGTTGGGATAAAAAAATAGGATTTTTGACGTTCTTAAATTTTCGAATATCGATAATCAAACTTGTATACTGCAGGTTTGAATAATGGGTGATGTATAAGGGTAGTAGCCCCATAAAAATTAAAAATTCGAAAAAAATGTCTGACAGAATATCATTTTTTTACCTCCTAAATGATTAAGGCAAAAAAATCCGGGAAAAAAATTATTTCATTTCGTTCATGTGAAAGTTCGTAACTTCAAGTACATTAGAATTTGAATATCTTATATTTGTTGACCTACCGATGAAAGGGCCTGCTCGAACTATGACAAAGAGGTTCAACTTCTGAGCCAATTCAACAAATCGAGTAAAGTTTGCATCCCCATTAAAGTCGCAGCTTTTTCGATTCGGATGGTGTATGGCCCATTCAACGGCAGTTGACACAGTGTTGAGGCCCGCTCTCTGCAACTTCCTCAATCGATCTTCCCATCCACATGCCGCAATTCGAAAATAGTGGATCTCGCCCGCGTAAACGTTAAACTTTTTTCCATCCAACTGGAATCCTTCTTCTGTCGCTGAGAAAACGTGCTTTTCTCCGATTCGGGCATTCACCTTCCCTGTGGCCGATATTGATAACAGAGTAAATACATGGAGAACAAAAAGAGTAAAAGTTGACATTGACAAAGTTTTGCATGATACTATGGGTGATCTGAACGGTGGCGCAAGCGACAGGCGAGGCGACAGATATCGACATGTCTCGATGAATATTCCCTCCCTAAAAGAAAACAATTGAATTTTCCTCACAAAGGGTCGTGTTGCAGCATTGGAAAAAGGAACAAAAAATTATAATTTTCAAATACCCTTTGACAATCACAGGGTGCACAGTAGGGTGGTCAAAAAATGCATTGGAACATTTTTTTTTTAAATTTTTACCGGGACACCCCCCAAATTTATTTGAATCCACCCAAAAATTAATATATTTTTTTGTTGTTTAAAAACAAAATTATATTTAGGGGTGCCGCAAGCCCCATGAAATTTAACATGTATTTCCCATAAGAAAAAAAGACGTTTTTGTAAATCTTATTCAGAATCCTCAATATTTTATCAATCGAGTTGAAACTCAACATTTCTCTTCACAATTAGCCATAGAATAGACATAAAATATCACTTTTCAAATATCGCCCTCATAAGTCTATTTCATAGGGTCCCAAAGAAACCCTATAAGTGAAAAAATGGGTTTTGCGAATTTTTGGCGCTAATTATGATTTTTTTGCGGTTTCTTTAATGCTAATTGTTTCCAATACATAAGATATTACTTTATACTGAAAATTAGATATTTGCATGAATTGTTTAAACAATTTATTATTGTTTTTAGCAATTTTCTCATAGATTGGAGCTAGAAATACGCGGTTTTTTCACAAATTTTACATTTGTTGTCCAATTTCCAATTAGAGGAAAGTGATAGTTCATCAATGTTAACAATAGTAATTGTTTAAACAATATATTTTAATTAGTAATAATATTATATTTGAATAATGCTAGAAAGATGCGGTTTTTTTAGATTTCTGGCTTTTTGTCCAATTTTCATTTGGAGTGAAGTAATAGTCAATTCAAGTTAACAAAATCATTGTTTAAACAATTTATCAAAATTGTTAATAATATTATATTTAAATAATGCTAGAAACATGCGGTTTTTTGTTGTTGAAATTTCTGGCTTTTGATCCAATTTTCATTTGGAGTGAAGTAATAATGAATTCAAGTAAACAAAATAATTGTTTAAACAATTTATTATCATTGTTGATAATATTCTCTTTGCTTAGTTGGTAGAATGTTGCGTTTTTTCTGAAATTTTCAACTGTTTGTTTATTTTTTATTAGGCGTGACTTAATAACTAATTAGATTTAGCAAAAATAATTGTTTAAACAAATTATTATTGTTTATGACTATCTTCATCTATATCGATTGCGCCGGAAAGTTGCGGGTTTTCGGAAATTTTAACCTTTCGGTCCTTTTTCACTTAGTGAGGTAATAATTAATTAAAGTTAACAAAAAAGTTGTTTAAACAATATAATATTGCTTATAACTATCTTTTCTTAGATAAGTGCTAGAAAGTGGAGGTTTTTTCTAAAATAATTCACTTTACTCCGCCTAATTGAACTGAATAAGTTGCTGAGAGACTTCAGTGAGGTGTCAGAAATGCAGCAGTTGTTATTGTTATTCTATTCTTTGTTTTTGCCTCTTGTGTAAAATAGCTTTTTTTCTTTAAATTATTTTTTTAAGCATTGGGAAAAGAGAAAAAATAATTAACTTGAAACAACTATACCAGTCGAAAAATAATTTTTGTTGTGATTGACATATTATTTGTTCATAAATAAAAAGGCGATGCAAAGTCGAAGATTGTAGAAAAACCGCCACTTTCTAGCACTTATCTGAAGAAACATAGTTATGAACAATATTGAATTGTTTAAACAACTTTTGAGTTAACTTTAATTAATCATTATCTTACTAAGTGAAAAAAGGACAGAAAGGTAAAAATTGCTGACGAACCGGAACTATCGGGCGAAATCGATATGGATGAAGACAGCCATAAACAATAATAATTTGTTTAAACAATAATTTTTTTAAATCTAATTGATTATCAAGTCAAGCCTCATAAAAAACAGACAAACAGTTGAAAATTTTCAGAAAAAAACGCAACATTCTACCAATTAAGCAAAGGGAATATTATCAACAATGATAATAAATTGTTTAAACAATTATTTTGTTAACTTGAATTCATTATTACTTCACTCCAAATGAAAATTGGATCAAAAGCCAGAAATTTCAACAACAAAAAACCGCATCTTTCTAGAATTATTTAAATATAATATTATTAACAATTTTGATAAATTGTTTAAACAATGATTTTGTTAACTTGAATTGATTATTACTTCACTCCAAATGAAAATTAGACAAAAAGCCAGAAATTTAACAAAAAACAGCATATTTCTAGCATTATTCAAATATAATATTATTACTAATTATAAAAAATTGTTTAAACAATCACTATTATTAACATCGATGAACGGTCACCTCCATCTAATTGAAAATTGGACAAACATTGGAAAATTTGTGAAAAAACCGCGTCTTTCTAACTCCATTCTATGAGAAAATTGCTAAAAACAATAATAAATTGTTTAAACAATTCATAAAAATATCTAATTTTCAGTATGAAGTAATATTTTATGTATTAGAAATAATTTGCAAGAAAGAAACCGCAAAAAATCATAATTAGCGCCAAAAACTCGCAAGACCCATTTTTTTACTTATGGTGTTTCTTTGGGACCCTATGATACAGACTTATGAGGGTGATATTTAAAAAGTGATACTTTATTCGTATTCTATGGCTTATTGTAAAGAGAAATGTTGAGTTTCAACTCGATTGAGGTAATATTAAGGATTCTGATCAAGATTTACAAAAACTTCTTTTTTTCTTATGGGAAATGCATGTTAAACTTCATGGGGCTTGCGTCACCCCTAAATATACTCGAACTTTTTTATATCACTGTGAATTGATTTCTAACGTCCTAAGTATATTCAATTTTTAAAAATAAATTCTTTAATGGCAAAAATCATTAATTAAGCATTGAAAATTATTTAAAAATATAATATTTTTTATAAAAAGATTGTTTTTTTTTCGATATGTAATAATAGTTTAATCTTTCCCCTATTTTTCCCCTTTTTCGTGAGAAAATTACCTTATTTTCCCGTTTTTGAACTCCTTTTGCGCTGTGATCCCCGCAATCATTACAAACTAGCAATATTATACGCGCGCTACGGCATGCAGGAAATATTGCCTTGCCAATTAATAATATACAAAAAATATAAAAAAGGTTACTCGTAAAGTTTAATCACTTGAAAAAAAATTGAGAGGCATGGTTTTATTTTTCAAGCAAAATGTTATTATTTTTTCACAGATTAATGTGGAAAGGGTTATGGAAAATTAAGAAAACTACCTCAAAAATATGCAGTTTTTAATTATTTTTCATTTTTCTGAATTGCTTGGAATGCTTTTAAACTCTTTCAAATCCTTTTGAATTCTCTTAAATTCCTTGAAATTAAATGAGTTCCTTCGAATTCCACAGGTATATCTGAATTTATCTGAATGGTCTGAATTATATGAATTCCTCGAATTCGTGAAATTTCCTAAATTCTTAGAATTCCCTGAATTTCAAGGACTTCAGAATAATTCAAAGAATTCAGAGGCAGTCAGAAGAATGAAAGGAATTCAAGAAATTCTATGAACTCAGGGAATTCAGAAGCTTTGAAGGAATTCAGGGAATTTGGAGAATTCAAAGAATTTCAGGAATGAGGAATATTCCAGGAATTCAGGAAATTCAGAATATTAAAGGATTTCAGAGAATTCAGAAAATTCTGAATACAAAGAATTCAGAGAATTTGAGAGTATTCAGGAAATTCAAGGAATGTAGGGAATTCAGAATATTTAAGGAATTCAAGGGATATAGAGAATTCGAGAAATTTCAGGAATTCAGAATATTTAAGGAATCCGGAAAATTCAAGGAATTTAGAATATTCAAGGATCTCAGAGAATTTAGAGAAATCAAAGATCTTAGAAAATGGAAGGCATTTTGAGATTTCAGCAAATTCAGAGAATACAAGGAATTGAGAATATTCAACAAATTCAGGATATTCAAGAAATTCAAGGAATTCAGAGAATTTAGGGAATTATGAGAATTTAGCGAATTCAGAGAATTGAAAGAATTCAGAGAACTAAAGAAATTAAGAGGAATTCTGAGAATTCCGAATTCAAGGAATTCAGAGATATTCAGTAATTCAGGAAATTAAAATATTTCATTGAATTTAGGGAATTGCAGGAATTTTAGGGCGATTAGTGAATTCAAGGAACTTCAGGAATTCAGAATATTCCTGGAATTCAGGATAGTTAATGATTACAAAGATTTCAGAGAATCTGAGAGTATTTAGGAAATTCAAGGAGTTTAGAGAATTCAGAATATTTAAGGAATTCAGGGGATTTAGAGAATTCAAGAAATTTCAGGAATTCAGAATATTCCAGGAATTCTGGGAATTCAGAGAATTTAAGCAATTTCGAATATTCAAGAATTTCAGGGAATGTAGAAAATTCAAACATTTCAGAAAATTCAAAGATTTCAGAAAATTTAAGGAGTTCAGAGAATTTAAGGAATTCAGAGAATCTGAGGAATTATGAGAATTTATGGAATTATGAGAATTTAAGGAATTATGCGAATTTAAAGAATTCAGAGAATTTAAAGAACTGTAGGAATTCAGAGAATTTAAGAAATTCAGAGGAAATCTGAGAATTCCGAATTAAAGGAATTCAGAGATTTTCAGTAATTCAGAAAATTCAAAGATTTCATTGAATTTAGAGAATTTCAGGAATTTCAGGGCGATTAGCGAATTCAGGGAACCTCAGGAATTCAGAATATTCAAAGAATTCAGGGAACTCAGAATATTCCAGGATTTGTCAATTATTTACCAATTATTATTTCAAGGAATTCAGAGATTTTCAGGAAATCAAGGAATCTGCCAAATGTTTATTGCTCTAAATATAAAACTATTAATTTAAAAAAAATAAATGAACATTGTCTACCTGAAGTTTTGAAAACTGAATTTTTAGGTTGAAAAGCTTTAATTGTGACATTGTACCATTTTTTACCGATTTAAATTCAAAAATTTTCAATTTCAAACTTCTAAATTTGAAAATGGTCCATTTTTAAGTTGTAAAATTGATGAATTTTAATTTTTAATTTCTAAGTAGTGTACAATGTTAAGTATTCTTTATTTACAGGTTATTTAATATCAAAGACTTTGAATTGGGATTTATTTAATTATTTAAAGTTTTTAGTTTAAAATTATTTAATTTAAAATGTTTATTCAAGTAATTGAGGACATTTCAGGTTAAAATTAATTATTGAACTAATAATTACTTTTAATTTGTTTTTAAACTATATAAAATATAATTACTTTTAAGCGATACAATTTTGAAAGATTTAAAAATAAAACCAAACCATTTTCCAGGTTTCGATATATGCTTTCAATTCAAGATGTTTAATTCTAAATGATTCCAGTTTGAAATAATATAATGTTGAAAGTCTGAAGCTGAAAGCTGATTAAAAAGATAATTTTGTTTTAATTTACAGTTTTACAAGATTTAAAACTTTTATCATATTTGAAATTATTCTGACTTTTTTATATAATAAACTAAGAAGGTTAAAGACTTAACTCATGTTTGAAATTAAAAGTTATAATTGTAATGGATTTTAACAATTAAAATATTTTTACTGAAACTAATATTAGATGGCGTAAAGGTCATAGGCTTCTACTTTATTTCAAATATTTTACTTCATACGAAAAACGTTATTTCCTTTTACACTCATGTAGGATTTCTAAACAGTAAAGCCTTTAAACAATAAA
>CAKNWT010288255.1:3795-23213 GCA_932066315.1 Andricus coriarius | reverse complement strand
CGAAAAAAGGAACTTTTTAAGAGTTTCGAAAGGTTTCAAGAAAATAAAAAAAAAATTCTTTAAAGATTCCTGAGAAAATTGAAATGATTTTTTATTTTGAAAAATTAATTTTAAGATAAAATTTAAAATTGTTTCAAAATATTTATAACGAAACAAAATAAATTATTTTCTAGGTTTAAAAAGAAATATTTAAAGTTTTATAATTTAGTTCAATTAGGCGTTCATTTCAATTTTCAATAATCATTATAAATGTCAATAAAAATAAAATTTAATTGAAATTTACTATTTTCACAGGTTGATATATTTACATATGTCAATGCTAAAGATTTAATGTTCACTTTGTAGATTTGTTATTGGTACTCTGTGAAAAGTGTATTCGTATTTAATCATCACAATAATGTTTTCTTCACTTTTCAATAGTACTTAATAATTTATTAGATATTTCATATGCTACAAAAGATTTTACCGAGATAAATATATGCAAAAAACGTATTTTAACAATTAAAATAAATTAAATTTGTATTTTCCCCATGCATTTGAATAATTTTCGGCCTAAAAGTACAGCCAGCGCCGCCACCGGCCGTCTTCAAATCTCATGACACATTTATTCTGCAGGCCTCTATAGGAGAGCCATCCCCCTGCTTCTAACAGTGTATATGCATATAATTTCCTTGAGATTCCTTGAGAAAATTCAAAAAGATTTCAGAAATATGAAATTAAAATTTTAACGACAAAAGGTAATTTTCATTCAAATAGTTGAATTTTCAACCAAAAAGTCTCAGATCTCAACGAAAAATGTAAAAAATAATTTATATTTCTGACAACAAAGATTTCGATCTGAAATAATAAACCGTTGAACTTATCCAAAAAGACGAATTTTCAACAATATAGTTACTTTTTCAATGAAAGAGATGAATTTTCAACGAAAATGATGAATCTTAAACAACAAGAAAATACATTTTTAATCAAGTGGTTCAACTGTTTTCGAAGTAATTGAATATAAAAAAAATAAATTTTTAACCAAAGAGATGGATTTTTAACTAAAATGGTGAATCAGAAAAGTTAATTATTTACCAAGAGGTTTCATTTTTAACACGAAAATATGAATATATAATAAACAAGTTATCTTCAAACAAAATAGTTGAATTTATAACTAAATAGACGAATTTTCGGTGAACAAGATTAATTTTCTACAGAAAAAGATTTTTCAAAAAGAAGTTGAATTTGTTAACATGAAAATATCAATGTTTAAAAAGACGTTTTTCAAAAACAAAATAGTTAAATTTGTAACCAAATAGACGAATTTTCTACGAAAAAGATTAATTTTCTACCCAAAAAGATGAATTTTTAACGAAATATTTATATTTTCAACCAAAGAGATGAATTTTAAACTAAAATGATGAATTTTGAAACAAAAAAATAAATTGTTAACAAAGCAGTTACATTTTTAATTAAGAAGTTAAATTAAAAAAAAAAACATAAATTCTCAAAGAAAAATGTAATAGCTGATATTTCAATTAAAAATTTTAATTTTATATTAAAAATAGTTGAATTTATTAAAGAAAGATGATTTTTCGACAAAATAGTTTAATCTTTGATAAAAACAGATTAATTTTTAATACAATACATGAATATGTAACAAAATGGTTATATTTGCGACAAAAAATATGAATTCTCTACGAAAAGTTTAACATAACCAAGAAGGGGAAATTTCTACCTAAAGAGATGAATTTCAAAATATACTTTTAACTAACTTAAATTCTTCCACAAATTTAGAAAATTTATCTCGAAATCTTTTTAAAACTTCTAAACCCTTTAAATATTTTTTGAAATGATTCGAATTTTCCCTGAAATTGCATTCAAATTTTGTAAAATAAAATAAATCGTTTTAAAATCTTTCAGATTTTTTCTGACATTTCTAGAAAAAAATTTAAATGTAATTTTTCAAACAAAAAAATCATTTGATATATTCCCAGGAATCTTAAGAAAATTTGTTATTTTTTAAAAACCTTTCATAACTGTTCAAAGGCTTATTTTTTCAAATCTTGAAAAATCTACGTTTTGCTTAAAATTTTATTAATTTTTCAAGATTGGAATTGTTTCCGCATCTTTTAAAAACTTCTAATGATCTTTTTAAATAACTCAAATTATTCCTAAGATTTTTTTAAATTCTGCGTAATTAAAAGAAGTTTCTTAAAATCTTTCAGTTTGTTTCTCGACATATTGTGATATTTTCAAAACTTGAATTAATCTTGTAATATAAAATCTAAATCATTTTTAATCACTGGCACGATAATTGAAGGAAAATCAAGAGAGAGAAAATTATTTCTTTTTGCCTTTTAACGTCCGCACAGGACATTTGTTTCTATTATACGTACTTATAAAATAAAGAAGACCTGGAAAACTGTGTACCGCTCATATAAGTTTGAGAGAAATACTTACTTGTCACTTGTTAATTTTGAGTGTGGATTTAAATGTTTGGATTTTATATTTTGGACAATATAAAGCAATCAAAAGCTGGGATAGGGTGTATAAGAAGATGGGGAGAAATAAGGTATAGACATGAAAGCTTGGAGGAAGTATTAAATTAGATTTAGGATGTAGGGAGTTTAGAGTAGGATGAAAAGGGGAAAACGCAGATTGTGAGGGGGAGAGGGAAGATTTTGGTGGAAACAGTAGAAAGAACTATAAGAGGGGTTGAAGTATGTGGAATCCCTAAAATTGGGAAATTCGAGATGGGAGTTGTATAAGACAGGAGAGGGTTGTGATACGAGGATGGAGGGAGAGGAGGGAGGCGGCCGTACGAAAGGATGCGAGAAGAGATAAGGGGTGTTTAAAAGAAGAGGGATGAGATATGAGAGGAGTCGATGGATATAGGATTCTTAAATGTCTTAAATAAGACTTGTGGTGGAGAGCGTTGAGGATGGGTTGGAGTAAAGATACTCAAGGAAGGGTTGGGTGAAGTAATAAATAAGAATTGGGAGGAAGAGAGATGAAAGTGGGATTGCGAGGGTGTAGGGTGGAGAAGGGTAAGGTTTTGATGAAGAGCTGGAAGTGGTTGGCGGTTTGCGTGATTCAGAGGATATACTAGAGACTTTAGACAAAATGTAGTATCCCTGAAGAAGTTTGAAATTCCCTATAACAGATTTTGTATTTCTCAATGGTGGGAGAATAATGGGGTCTTAATGGAGGCTTAATGAAGGTCTTTTAAATTTGCATAGAAGGTAGCGACGAGATGAGCGCGAAGGTGATTATGGTTCGTGCGTCTTGTGCAAGGGTCTGTCAATTGATACGTATAGGCGGGTACATATCGGCACGATCATCTGCCGCATGGCATCCTGGGTGGCGAACTTATAATTACTACAAGTCCTCGTCGATTGGCTGCGGGGGTCGTCCTGCGTCGATCGCCTGAGCACGAGCGAAACCAGCAGTCAGGACGGGAAGCCACTCATTGCGTCTTCATTATAAATCCTGAGAATCACGCAAATTGATAACGGCATCCGGGTCCCTACCGTTTGTGCCTAAGCCCCTAAAGTGGGCTCACCCTTCGCCCTTGCTCAGCAGGACATTGGCCCAGACACGATACCAGTCCTTCGAGATTCGAGATCGTCCTTTATCCTTGCAATTTTCGTCTTCAGCTTTCATTTTCGGTGAACACGAAACGTCATCCCTGTTGGTTCGTTACTCAAAAACCCTCCCAGATCCTGACTATCGAGTCAGGTGAATAAGGAGAAGAAGCGCCGACGATGATGCGAGTCCTATACGAAGTATTGGCGTCAGCCCGCGGACCCGGTGGAGATTCATAAATTATTTTAGGAAAAAAGGAGGAAAAGTATTTCCAATTACAGTTTTTTGTGAAGGGTTGCCGCGGGCCACGCGGCAGGGGGTCCGCTTAATGGCGACCCGCGCCCACCGCTCCTCTTCTTCTTCGTCTTCTTCATCTTCTGTTTTGCCTTCTTCTTATCCTCTTTCTCGCTATCCTTCATATCCTTATATTATTCTTCGGGGCCTACCAATCGTATTATTCTCCCACATTCTTTCACCTCCCCCTCAATTCGTTATTTGCCAATTTTTTTAAAGGGTTGATTATAAAATTAGTCAATTGGATAAGTACTTTTTAAGCGTCTTGAATCATGGCTTTGACCTTCAAATTAAAATTGGACTGGTCAGGAAAAGTTAGCAACTTTGTTAACGGAGACGAAGTATCCTTTACCGGCTGGTTTCGCTTTCAAAGAGGAAGAGAGGCTGTAAGAAAATAAAATGCGAGGAAAATAAAAGAAGTCATGGATGAGGAAGAAGATGAAGAAGAGTCTTGGCGTTTATTGTACCGCGGAGGTCATCGAGCCTCAAAGAGACAATTAATATGCCGTGATCACAATGGCGGACCAATGGGCCATTGTCGGAGGTATCAGCCAGTGTCCCTGCAGTGTCTCTCTATAATCCTTCCTATACTCTGCATAAAGCGTAAAGACTGAACAGAAGAGGACCTGTAACCCGTGACTATTTTATACTTTGTAGAAGACTATTGGGTCCATTGAAGCCCCTGGGGGGCAGTTTGGATTGTGGAATGCATATCGTTAACGTTCGGGCGTTGAATATTTGGGCTCTCAAAGACAACGCGGAATCACCGCCACTGTTGTGCATTACGATGAGCTGGTACTTTTGAATTTCGAAGACAGAGCCTTGGAATATTTCCGATCAATTAATCACGCACGCTCCATGGACCACGATGACATGACGGTTACAATAGTAAAAGAGACGACTGCTAGAAGCTTCAGCATTTTTTACGAAAATTGTTGAGCAACCATCTGATCATTAGATATAGTCTGAGTATTTACTACCGTTTAGGTTTTTTCGAATTTTATTTTTTAACTGCTTTTTAGTTTTAAGTATGTTTCGAATATCAATTTATCAATGTCTTCTTCGCCACAGTTGTATACTATTTTGTAATATTAAGCAAAGTTTGCAACCCTTTGCAATTCCATCATACATTCTTAAATTTCCGAAAATCCTTTATAATTGTTCCACCTAAAAGGAAAAGTTAAATGAACGATTATATGTTCTGCGCAGTATTTTTAACAATCAAGGGAATGGGATTTTCAAAATAAAAAGTTAGTATATAGCGCGAATATCCATAATTTAAAGAAACCATATAAAATTAATTACTGCGAAAAGTAAAGTATACATTCAAGAAGTTTAAACTTAATTTAATCGAAATTTCTAATTTTTCAAATTGGAATTATAACGATTTTAACCTTTTGAAAAATGAAATTTTGAATGCATTACAGTTAATATTTGTAATTTTTTAAGCACGGATTGGGGATTTTACCAATTTCTATAATTGTCAGTATATAATATTTCGTAAATGTTGAATTTTATCACATTTTATTAAATTATAAAGGATAACTTTTGTACCTTGAGCTTCTCAATAAGTTTGGACTTTTTTTAATTAAAAAAATTATTCAGAAAAATTATAATTAAAATTTTTGATGAACCATTGCATGAGGAAGCCTAAACAAATTAGTACATCTAAGATTCTAAGCGGATATTTGCAATATTTTAAAATGTTAGATTTTCAATAACAATTTTCTGTGATACTTTCAGAATAAATTCCATTAATGGTTATTAAAATTATTTATTAAAAATAATTAATTTCAAAAATTTACTATTTTATGTATAAACAATTAATTGAGCGCACCGATCATAAAAGGGTCACCGCGCGAAATTCGGTAAAAGTATTGTCCACAGGCAGAAAGCGGAAGAAAAAAAGGTGTAAAATAAAAAAATAAAAAATACCATTACGTTAAAATAGCAAAGGTCGAAATTTTTTCTGGTCTAATTAATAAATCCGATTATTAGTTTAAGTAATAATTATTAAAAATTGCATTTCTCATCGCTCAATAACTGGTGAAATGATTTGAAATTTTTACAGTAAGTTCAGTATACATAGGTAACACGTCCAAAGTCGATAAAATACATAAAAAAATGCATTTTTTCACTTATGTTTAATAAAAAATGGCAGGGTGCCAGTAACCGTGTTTCGGACACTTTGACAGAAAAAAGTATGCGACAAACTTAAACTTTGAGAAATCTTTAAGCAAGCCGTTTTTTCTACGACGTTTGAAGAAAACTTTCCGAAAATTTCAGTGTAATCGGGTAATAAATATTGTAACTATTGATGGTTTCATAAAAAACGCTCGGCGGGCGAGCAGCTCGTCCAGCGATCGCGCGCGGCAGTAACGGAATATTTTGCGTTTTTCGCAGATTTTTTAACTCTGAGATAGTATACATTGTCAAATTTATTGTTATTTGATTATTCAAAATATTCATATCGTTCATCATACTCACGCACCATTCTTCTCACCATTAATTATTTTCAGACACGTGTGAAAATCAACTTTTTATCCATCGAAATTCACGCGAAATTATGAAAAACACGGATTTTCTATTCAATAATTTATTTTATAACATACGCTAATAGATAAACTTTTTTCTGCATACTTATTGTACGCTTTCATTTTTAAAATGGTTATTAACATTCAACAAATTCGTACGATACGTTTTTCAACATTTAAAATGTATTTTAGTAACGCGTCTTATAATAAATAATCTATTATGGAGCGTCTTTTTTTGAATTACGCGTTTTTATCACAGCTTTTTTCTTCACGGCGTTTCGATGGAAAAAAATTTGATTTTCAAACGTGTCTGAAAATAATTATTGGCGAGAAGAATGGTACGTGAGTATAATTAACGATGTAAATATTTTGAATAATTAAATAACAATAAATTTTCCAATGTACCGAGCGTTTTTATGAAATCATCTATAGTTACAATATTTAGGACCCGATTACCCTGAAATTTTCGTAAAATTTTCTTCAAACGTCGTTGAAAAAACGGCTTGCTCGAAGTTTTCTCAAAGTTTAAGTTCGTCGCATACTTTTTTCTGCCAAATTGTCCGAAACCCGGTTACCGGTAACCCGCCATTTGTTATTAAATATAAGTGAACAAATTCAATTTTTATATGCTTCATTACCTTTGAAAGTGTTACGTATGTATTCTGAACATACTGTACAAATTTCAAATCATTTCACCAGTTATTGAGCAAGAATCGGCGAGTTGAGTTTTAAAAAACATCGAATTTGGGCGCGATGTAAAATGCAATTTTTATTAATTATTACGTAAAATAATAATCGGATTTATTAATTACATGAGCAGAAAACGTCGACTTTTTCCAGGTCAATGTAATGGTATTTTTAATTTTTTAATTTGTCACCTTTTTCCGTTTGATGCGTGTGGACAATACTTTTACCGAATTTCGCGCGGAGACGCCCTTTTATGATCGGTGAGCTCAATTGCTGTGAGGTATAGTAAAGTTTCGAATATATATATGCATATATTTTTTAAATTACAATCAAAGTGTCCCAAGGGTGATGGAAATTGTATCTTTAGAGATAAGTTTTAGGGCCATTAAGCATATATTTTGAAATATTTCATTACATGTTTCCTATTGGGCTGTAAACTATGCTTCGGGCATGTGTGAACATACTTCAAAGGTCATTTTTTGGGCACTTAATGTTATTTTTACTGTGATTTGCAATGAAAAAATCAAGTTTTGTAATATGGATTATGTTATGAGACACATAAAGGAGAATTTGTTCCGATCTTTTTTTCAATACAATCAATAGTTTTGATATCCAAAGTCGGATAATTGTAGTTGTCAATTGTTTGCAACGTTTTGATCTAACTTCAGTTCAAGACCTAAATTTCGAAATACACAAGAAAAATGAAAAACCAAAACTCGGAAAATGAATGATTTGAAATGGGGGTGTGAAGTAATTTCGGTAGTTTGCCGATTTATGGTCAGAAGGTCGATAAAGCAAGTCCGATCGGGCGATTTTTTAGGTCTAGACTCCGGCATAAGTTATGGCTGGCCGAATAATTACACGGTCCCTCTCGCGCGCGTTGCGGTCAGCGCGGAGGCAAAAGACAATTTTACGCAGCGGGATATCTGGCCACGGAGCGGTGGTGGCTTTAGGCAGTTTTTTAAAATTGACAGCTCCAGCATCCGTCAACCCCGCTCATCCCGCGCAGCCTCTCCCTGTCCATTAGCCTGACCTTCATAACGGGGGCCGTTATGTAAATCAGGGCAGTGTAATTGGCACCAAACGAAAAAGCTAATTACGGAAATCGAGCATGGATTTTGGAACAGGCCCATCAGTGCACAGCAGGGTGTCGCGCCCGCGACACCCTTCTTCTCCATCGCCCTATTATTGCCCTTTGGGTCCGGAGGCTTCTTTCTGCTTCTTTCCTTTTAAGGTCTAGATTCGATTAAGGGACTTTAATTAGCAATTGTAAGAGATACAGCCAAATCTTTTTAAAAAATATTAAGATGTATGTATTGAGAGAAATGTTTAAGAGCACTTGAAAAATATTTTATATGTTTTTGTTTTAGGATAAGAATTTTAGATCTACACTTTTCTTGGAAATGCCCCTATAAGCTCAGGATTTTTGAACTGTCTCCTTAAACCCAGAAGGCGAATTAAACACCGAGAAATATTGTATAGGGACTTTTGTATACGCCAGCAATTTAATGCGTAAGGAATGTCATCCCACCCACTGTTAAGGCTACTAATGTCTCGGTTTTTTCTTAGAGCCTGCCGATCAACAATTTCCTTGGTATCCGCGTAGAAAATTGATCGTTAAGGTGTCCAATTGGTCGGTTTTACATCTTTAGTGACGAGTGATGAACATTTATCTGCGTGTGATGCAAGGTCAAGTCCCATTTTTCTCCTCTTGGATTGTCATTACTGGTACCTGTTTGACCTCGTCGCTTTTGAAAAAAGCTAATTACAGGTAGATCCTAGGCTAGATGAGGCCATCAACGCACAGCGGGGAATCGTGACACCCTCATCTACACATTGGACTGTTGGAGGAACAGGAGGAGAGAAAGAGAATCAGGAACCCATATTACTCATCTACATTTCACTCACACAAACTCTGTCTTCTCTCGGACTCGCCAGTTTATACCCCTTGGCTCAATCCAACCAACCGTTGCCGTCCTAATTCTTATGCCGTCACGCGTTTATGGTACCGACATAAAATTTGGATTCCATTGCGAGACACAACTGGCCTGAGGAAGAACGTTAATTATCAGCAGAACCCTCTAGTTCGATATCAGTCGTAACTCACTACGAAATTGAGAATATTCAAGTCCAACCAGCCACTTAGGGGCACCCCGTGTTGCTTGAGTCTCGCTCTATTGCCATTGTTGAATACTTATTTTTTACTAGCAGCTGGCCGGAAAAAGTCTGCTGTTGCTGTTAATGAAGAGTCTGTTGTTTCTGTTAATATCTTTCAGAGAGTCGATTGGCTTTTTAGAAGGTCATAATGTTTGAAAGAAAGATGTTGTTGCAAGTTAGTATTGCTAGGTATTGTTTGGTATCGAAATGTATCAAAGGATGGGTTTGCTGTCGAGATTACTTGAAGAATACCATTGGTACCAATTGAAATTTATTGACAATTGCTCATGATGTTTAAAAGAAAGATATTGTTACCAGTTATTACTGCTAGATATTGTTAAGTATCGAAATTTTCAAAGGAAAGTTTTGCTGTTAAGAGTTATTAAAGAGATACCATTGGTACAAATAGTCAATTGGTTACAGCTGCTGTTTTCTGGTATGAGTTGGCCCTAAGCATATGCCCATTGTCACCCCATAAATGAGTACCTTATAATCGTTTGAAATCTTCTAATCTAATTTAAACCGATCCGCCCCTTCTTCATCTTCTACATCCTCATTTCTTTTCCCTGTCCTCCCCATTCTTATTCTTCCTCCGACTTTCTTCGGTCCACAACTGGGCTTTCCACATGTCATCCAATTCAGTCCATCAATTTTCAATCAAACCGTCTGTCGTTAACCTAATTAATCCTAATCCTCCTGTTTGGTTAAAGTCACTTGCAGGTTCTTTCTTTCCATACAACAGCTGATCTTATGGTATCACCATTGTCGAGTCGTACATAGTAGGGTCAAGCGAACTTTGAACATGCATCCTCTTAACTGCCCCGCCCCCTCGAAATCATTCGACCGAATCAGCAGGGGGCCCTCTCCAGTAACGTGCAGACCCTGCGGGCTTGCCCAGCACATTCTGTATCGAATTTGACGACCCGATCCTCAGGTGGAGGAGAAATTTGTGGTTTTCTCTAGGCAACTCCGACGCAAGCAACCTGGCCCAGAAAGATATTATTAATCGTCGTCCCGTTGGTAGAAAGGGCTGAAGAGCGACTGTCTTCCAGCAGCTATGCTCCCTGATGACGCTCAATCGACTCAGGTAGCAAGGATCCTTTGACCTTTACCCGCCTGTCCATGATCGATTCGACTGCCGTCGGTCTTCGCCTTCTGTCTCACGGAAATTCCTCCTGGTCCGGGGGCGGGCAGCTAGCTCCCGCTATTCATTTCGCTGCCTCCCAGAGAATAGGAGAATTAATAAGTGACATCTTGAGAAAAGGTTTTACGCGCCGAACCGCTTCTTTGTTGTCGGGTTTCCTTTCGGCACGAGCTGCCTTCTTTCTGTGCACGATCTAACGCCTTGTCTTATGCTCTATAGTCTATCTATACGGTCCATATGTAACACAATAGCTCGATATTAGAGACACGGAAGATTTAAGACGACGTCCGGATAATGGGATGAAAAAGGAGCAGCATCCCATCCTCGGTTATGTCAATTATGACTACAAAAAGTTTCATTTCACCGCCGCTTCTTTCGCATGTGTTGATTTTAAAAGGAATGCTTTGTGTGTTGAGGAGTTTTTAATTTAGTACCTGAGCTTTATGTGCAGGTTCAGATTATGGGGATTTTAAGAGTAATTTGAAAGTAATGAGCACATCTTGGTTAAAATATGTAACATCGAGGATTGGTGTATTTTCAGTTAGTTTAAGGAAGATGTTATGCTTAAATGATCAAAAAATGTGGATCTCAGGTATCAGTATCATAAGAAGATGACTTTATAATGAAGACGAAAAGTATTTTTTTATCAAGAAATCTCATCGTAATCAACGATAGGAAAAATAGACAAATTCTGAACGAAACATAATTTATTTATTTAAAACAATCTGTTCAAGTATCATAAAAGATGAATAAATATTAGATAAATTAGATTTTAGTATATTCACAGTAGGAAAAAGAAACGATGTTGCCGGATGAATAGAGGACATGTTAGAGCTCCAATTTCTATGCTAATGGATATTATATACGGTTGACTACAAGAAGGATAAATCATAGAAGACGATATGAATTTAAAAAATCATAATATATTGTTTTCATGTATTCGTATAGTAACTGTCAAGTGTGAAATATTTTTTTATTAGGTATTATTAAGGACACCATAATTAACAATACAATTGTACGTGTGCGTTGTTTTTAGATACTATCGATAATACCTGTTGAAAGTGTTGTAGACAGGTATTAAGGTTTAGTAAGAATTATTGGTATTGACAGATAATAATTATTTCTAATGTGACAATGCGTTGATATGAATTGTTGATAAATGGCTTTATAGGTATTGCTGTCTTGACATTTGGATAAGTACTCGTGTGAGCTTCTTTTGATATCCATCGTTGATAGATCCAATATAAGATATTATTTGTAATGAATTGCTGGAGAAGCTTTTCAGTGACATGAGGAGTGTTTCCACATGTTATTATTGTTAAAGTTTTTAGCTTACAGTTTTAGAAGTTACTTTTTATGCTTAATAAATATTTATTGCATAAAGTGTTGTTAATTTTTAATACAAACATTGTTTTTGATACAAGTCGTTCCTAATAATTCTCAGATTTCGTTATTAGGTATCCTTGATTGATAAGTGAAAAAGTTTATACTTATCAATTCTTGATATGTTGTCAGGTTATTCGATTTCTCCAGTGAAGCATTTTTAATAAACTGCGTCAGCTTCAAGAAAAGTTATCGTGTTACAAAACGAAAAGACCAAATAAGAAAGTAATGAGATAAAAGAAATTCTTCAATAGAAAGTGCATGAAACATGATCGAGAATGAGTGTATGTTCAGGCGGCTTAAGAAAGACGTCATGTTTCGCATTTATACAATCGGTATTCATAGCTAAAGAGTAATTGATGGACTGACGACAAGCTTCAAGAACCCACTTCGATTTTGTCAATTACTACTACTCCTTCATTCACTTTGTTACGTAGGCAGGACGACTTCATTTATGTAAATGAAGATATTCACCGCGACTATTAATTTGCATTCACAAAAGATCGCGGTTTGGTAAGTGTCTCTTTGGCAAATTTGTCTGGTAGAAATTTATCATCTTAAAAAAAGGAAAGAGTCCTAATTGAAATATAAAATTATTGAGGAGGCGGATTCATAATTTTTAGAAGCCTATAACACTTTCGGAAGACAAATTATTTTCAGAGTTATTATTTTTTGATCTAAACAATCGCGAAGACCTAAACTTGGAAAAAAGGCTTTCATTCATTTCCTGACTATTATGAATTCTTTCCACCAATATTTTCTCTTTCAAAATAAAAAATCTGAACAATGAACGATTTCACTTCACGCCTAATACAAACCCTCAGGTACGAATTACATCTTAAAACCACTATTCATCTCGATTTAACTGGAAAACTTTCGGGTTTCTTCCCTTAAATTTTTTAACAGCGCATGTCAAATTCTTCAAGTGGCTGCTTCTCTCTTCTAATTATACGTCACGGTTCAGTGCACCCGGCCTTCGAAATAGAATCGAGAGACGATTCGAAGAAAGGAGACGAATAACAGACATCGAGTTGAGAAAGAAATCGAAGTTCTGTGGCAGAAAGGATTGGTTGAAGAGTTGAACAGTACACGAAACGTTTTGGACGGGAACGTTGTGCGACACTCGCAGCGGGTGCTCACGTAGCAAGGCTGACCTTTGACCTCAGGTACTCCCGCGACAGGGTGCGGCCCTGTAAGTTTCCAAGGAGTCCCGCTTCCCGGGGAGGAGGTGCGGGTCTCTTCGACAATGGGCCCTAGTCATACGATAATAATGATCAATTATCGATCTGTCATTCAACGGCTACGCAGGCAGAATGCACAATGAATCGAGCTTCTCTCCATCTTCCCCTTGATCCTCCTCGACCCTTTCCTCAGACTCGTCTCCTCCTTTTTAAGCTTCTCTTGATTCTGATACCGCCCTCAAGTCCAATTTCATCATAGGTCGCATTTATGTCGAGGTTGATGTTATATGTGTGATGAATAATTTCATAATCTATAATCTATATTCTAGATTTGATATTGATGTTTGGTTCTTTTTTTTATAAAGGATTATAGTAAAAAATGAGGATCTGATTCAATCCATTCAAAGATGTTTGTATAACTGAGATGACAACTTTGTGGTTTTAGGACTACAAACTTCTAAAGATTTCCTGGTCTTATTGTAGAAAGAATTAGAAGATAGTTTAACAAGTGAATTGAATATAAAAGAAATTAAGGGAGATTAACTGATTTCAGAGATTATCAGGAGTTAGAAAATATTTCGGTGTATTCAGGGGACTATAATCAAAAATAAGATGAGATTGTTATATGAGAATAAAATATATTTTACGTATGGTAACAGATTTTGTTGTATAAATATTAGAAATTAGAGGAATTTCTCGCAGGATTACGAGGAATATCGCAGATTACAGGATAATTAATTAATTTCAAAATATTTCAGACATATCAAGAGATTTATTGGATTACATAGTTTAATAAGGACTTGGGAATTTTAATTTTATTGTGAGAGAATCCTCAAAGTACAATGGAATTTAAGGATATCAAAATATATGTACTTCTTAGATTACAAAGAGTTCTTTGCAACTCTATGTTATCTCATAAAATTAAAAGGATTTTAAAAAGTTCAAAAGATTGATAGAATTGAAGGAGTTCGAGGATTTATTGGAATTTTCTAAGTAATAAGGAGTTTCAGAGACAATTGATATTTCAAATTAATTTTAAGGTCTACAAGAAATTATCAGAGGTTTTGACCATTTAGTAATTTTAAAGAATTTTATGGTTTAAAGAAAAAGTGAAGAGCATTTTATTAGATACTAGAAATGACATATGAATTGAGAGATATAAAAATACTGATTGGATTACAAAGTGTTGCATAATTTTTACAGGATATTTTAGATTAACAAGAATGCCAAGGAATTGTATGAAGATCCGATATAAAAGAGAATTCAGAGATTTCTTGGGTTTCAGTAATTTCAAAGGAATCAAGAAATTGAAAAAGATTTCTTGGACTACCAGAAGTTTAACGGATGATATAGAAAAAAAAATTATTTTTACGCAAATAACGAAACCTGTCTCATTGTCCTTTACTTGTTCTAAACCAATTTTCGAGCTTTCAAGAGATTTTTGACAATTATAGAAATTAAAAGATAATTCAGAGATTTCAGCAACCAAAAACATTGTTTGGGTTAAGAAGACTACAATTATTTATCAATTCTAAGGAACTAAAGATATTAAAGAAATTTAAAGCATATAAGTTAACAGTAATCAAAATTTCAAGGATTACAATGGAATTCAAAAGATTCCAAGGCTACCAAAGATGTCAAAATCTTTCATGGATTTTCAGAGACTGAGAGGATATAATAAATATATAATTAGGATTTCTGAATGATTGCATTTAACAAAAGCGATTACAATATATTGCACTACTTTCATAGATTTAGAAAAAATTTTTGGGCTTTCCAGAGATTTTTGGAGGGTTTAAGAGATTTTGAAAGATTTTAAATTATAATAGGAGTTCTATGAAATTCCAGGGTATTTTAGTCTGAATATATATTTTTTCATAAATTCTAAAGAGTTTTGGATATTTATAGGATACATATAATTAAAAACGGGCCTTTGAAATCCTTGAAATCTTCCAAGTCTCATAAAAATCATTTTTAATCCTTTAGAATCTGTGGAAATGGCTTAAAATGTCAAAAAATTGTTTAAAATCTTTGAAATTCCATGAAATAATACAAACTTTTACAAGATCCCTCGAAATCTTTGAAACCCCTTTGAAATTCATCGAAATCTTTGAAATACACAGTAATCTTGATGAATATCTTGAAATCCCTCAAAGGCCTTTACAAGCCATTAAAATTACTCGAAATACCTTGAAATTCTTTTTATATATGCTTTTGAATCTCTCAAAATCCCTTATAATTCTTTGACATCCCATGACATACTCGACACCCTTTTATCTCTCAAAATTTTTTTAAATTCCGTAAAATCCTTTGCTTTGCAAATATTTTCAAATCGCATAAAAGTTTTTGAAATCTTATGATATCTCCTTACACCCTTTAAAATTTGATAAAATACTTCGGTATCGCTTGAAATCCTTTAAAAATCCATGACTTCTGTTGAAATATCTCGAAATCTCGCAAAATCCCTTAAAATCCCTCCAAATATCTTTAAATCCCTTAAAATCCCTCAAAATCCTTTGTAATCCGTGGAAATCATTCTTAATTCCTTACAACCTATCAAAATCCCTGAAAATCTCTTTATAATGTCCCGAAATGTTTCGAAATCTCTAAAATGCTTTGGGAATCTCTTTGATTTCCATACAAATTGTTTAATTCTTTGACATACATTTAGTCCTTTGAAAAACCTTCAAATCCCTTGAAATCTGTTAAAATTCCCTTTCAAATTACTGTAAATCTTTTGAAATCTCGTTTACAGTGAAATTGATTGATATATTAATATATTGAGTTAAAATTATAAAATCTTACGTAATGAGCGGGGGCGGGGGCGGCGGAGCCACATTAATCTTAGGAATCCTTACAAAAGAGGCGTAGAGGGTCTAAAATTAAAAAATTATCCTTACATAATTAATGAACTTTCCATTACGGCGTTTAGATTAAAAGTGAAAGAATTTCCCGGAATAATTGCAAAGACAAAAGATTTGAATGAATCACAAAAAATGTTTTAAAACTTTATGGAATTATAAAAAAATTATACAGTAATTGAAAAAATACAACAAGTTTTAAAATATGTGAATAGTAAATTTATAGAATTCATAAAAACTATATTTCCTGCCATTTTACAACCAAAAAATCGAATTTCGCGACGGTGGGAACGAATATTACACTATTTTATTTTCTGCCTAAAACTTGTCGTATAAATAACAAGTTACTACCGTGAGGTCTCTCAAGCGTCATTTATTGGGAGATTTAGATTAATCCCGGAAAGAAAAAAAGCCTTTCAACAGGAATTGACTCTGGTAAAATATTATTATGCTTTAATATTCAATTTAGACTCACGGCCTAGCGGTCAGCGAGGCAATAAATAAATCTTATAAAAAACCGGTTAAGCGACAGTGCGTGGAGGGCATATATTATAAAAATTATTGCTTCTTTTGATCTCAATCGCTGCTTTGTTGCGAACTCAAACTTCGTCATAATGAGGATCATTCTGCAGTTAATGCGATTCTACTCTTTCATTCAAAAGTGTTCAATTCGTTTCACTTTTACATTTTTACTATTCAGTCTATTCTCCAATGTGCAAAATAATCTCCAAACTTTTTCAGGGTTTTATGTCCTAATAACTTGAATGATAAAATTTGTTACAGAAAATAAAAAGTCCACTTTGAGTCATCTTAATATTTATCTATTCACGCTTGATACTAAAGTGAAAATAATTGTATATCTTAAATTTGAAAAGTTGTTCAAATTCCCGTCGATTAACCAACAAGTTATTTCTCAATGAGTGCCTTTAAATTGCCTCTTTCTTATCGAACAGAAACTGAGAAGTTGAGATTTATGGAACCCTTGCTTTCTTCCAGGCTCTGATATTGAAGACTGGGGCATTCCTTTGAGTACCTTGTTTCCAATAACACAATCTTATGATTATTCAACAAGAAAATGATGATTGCTCATTGAAGTACCTGATCAATTGCACCTGCAGACAAATAAATAACCTTAAATGCCAAAGTGTTCCTACAGCACTGACAATTCGGTGCTGAGCGAGTTTTCTCACAGCAGTAAACCGGCGAGTAACTACCGGCGCCCGCAAAAAGCCTAAAATTAATAATAATAACAACGTTAGGAAGTAACAGGCGCTGCTAACTCGAGCACCACCCGGGGGCCATAGTCACCGGGAACCAAGAATTCAGTGAGGGAATTGGTGCAGGTACCGGTACGAGAAGAAACGATTCAAGGAAGACCAGGGAAAGACCCTAATAGTGTTGGGGAGTAACAACATTATTTTTGCGTAGTTTTATTATAGAATTCAGGAAACTTTAGCTGAGAAACTTTTTTTCGGAAATTGTATTTCCTATTCAAGTAAAACACGTTTTTCCATTAGTCCTAACCCCTATTATGATAAAAATAGTAATAAACAAGATATAGAAGGGTACTTTGATTATAAATTCATTCTTTAAACGTTAATTTATAAAATTTGTATTTGAATGCTTGTAAAAACTATGTAATGATAACTATAATTTGTATAATTAGCAGTAGATGCTGAAAATATATGCTAGGACTTATTTTAGCTATTTTGTTTGCAATGTAATAAACAAAATATAAATAAATACAAGAATATTTAATAAAAAAATTAACGAAATATTATAAAAAAAGCTCTTCTTGTGACTAACTTTACTCACGTCCATGAAAATAATTGCGTGACCAGGAGACAAAATAATGAACGAAAAAATTTAATTACGTAGGTGAATATTACATACCGATTTTGTACCGATAAAACATTTTAACTATAGAAAGGGTGAAAGATAAACAATATTTTTTTTATAAACTAACCTAGTGCATGATCTTCTTCTTCACTCGTCTTCAGCTCGCATTGAAAACATACACAAGTCAATAAATTCCCTCTTTACCCCCTTGGTGCATAATATACTATTTCTCTCATATATTATAAAGTTTAAATAATTTGTGCAGAAGATATTACAAAATAAGTCACGTACTATCAGATCCTATAATTAATTTTTTGTATGCGAATGGAAGCCACTAGTTTTTTCGCGACAGGATATTGTTTTTTTTTTAATTTTCATCTATACAATGTTTCACATAACTATATGGCACTATAGAAAAAAATTGGTCTGAGAAGTGATCGGCAAGCACCTTCAAGGAATGGTTTCGTAGACAAGGGGCCATCCATGAACTACGTTCCCAATTTTGGGGTATTTTTGACTCCTTTCCCCCTGACCGCCCTCGATGGCGAACATAGTTTTGTCTTTATCTCCCAACAAGGAACAATTATTTTTTAACCAAAAAGTTTCCTAAACAACCACATAGTTGAACTTTTAAATAAAAGAGTCGAATTTTTCCAAAGGCAGTTGAATTTTCAACAAAAAAGTTATTTTTTACCCAAGAAAAGTGAATTTTTAACTAAGAAAGACGACTTTTCTACTAAAAAATATGAATTTTCAATCAAGAAGACAAATTTTCATCAAAGCATTTGAATTTTCTCCAAAAAATACTTTAACAAAACAGTTCAATTTTTAACAAAATACTTAAACTTTCTACAAAATAGTTGAATTTTTTACCTACAAAGTTGAATTGTCAACCAAGAAGATTAATTTTCTACCAAAAGACGAATTTTTAACAAAATACATAAATTTTTTAACCAAATAATAGAATTTTCAACTAGAAAAGAGAAGTCTTCAACTAAAAATGGAATTCTTAATTTTTCAGTTAAAAAAATTAATTTTCAACAAAAAAAGCGATCTTTTGACCAGTTAATTTAGGCAAAAAAGACCAAATTTTAACAAAATAGTTGAATCCTCAGCCAAATAGATGAATTTTCAACAAACAAGATTAATTTTTCTGACCAAAAAAGACGAATTTTCTGCTAAACAGTTAAATTTTCAACTTGTAAAGGATAACTTTTTATCTAAAAATGGAATATTTAAATTTTCAGATAAATTAATTAATTTATAACAAAATTGGAAAAACTTTTAACAAAACAACTCAATTTTAAACCAAAGAGGTGAATCTAAAAAATAGGAATTTTTAAGCAAAATTGTTCAACGTTTAACAAAGAAGTTCAATTTTCAACGAAAAAAGATGATGTCGAATCTTCAAATAAAAATATACATTTTTTACAAAATAGTTCAATCAAATCGGCACCAAATCAGATTAAATCTCAACTATGCTGTTGAAAATGGATGATATTTTAAACAGCGAGATTAATTTTCTACCAAAAAAGACGAATTTGGAACAAAATAACTGAATTTTCAACCAAATGGTAGAATTTTTAACTAGAAAGGATGAACTTTCATACAAAAATAGAATAGTTACATTTTCTGTTAAAAAATTAACTTTCAACCAAAAATGAAACCTATTTTCGACAAAATAGTTCAACTTTAAACCAAAGAGATGAATCTCCAAAAAAAGAATTGTTAACAAAGTAATAAAATAATTGCATTTGCAACAAAATATTTA
>CAKNWT010288252.1:475-20854 GCA_932066315.1 Andricus coriarius | reverse complement strand
ATCTATAACCTCAGTGACGCAGACTTTTTCAATTGGGTTTTCTAAAGTATTATTTTCTATTTCGCAGCTCTGTTGTCCTATATCTTCACCTCCCAATAATTCTTTAAAAGAGTCTTTTAAAGCCTTTACTATCCCGTCTGTATCATATAGCATTTCACCTTTGTTGTTTCTCATGCTCACAAATTCTGTATTTTTAGTTTTGCTTATCTCTTTGAATATTATTTTCATGGTTGCTTGGAAGTCGTTTTCTAATTTCTTCTCTTCTTCTCTTCTCATTCTATCTTTGCTTTCCTTGACTAGTCGATTAACTTTCTTATTTTTTTGTCTGTAATCATTTTTAAGTCTACTTCTCTCCTCATCGCTAAGACCTCTGATGTTTAAGGTTCTAAATGTTTAAGGTTCTAATTGTTCTAATTGTTTAAGGTTGTAATTGCATTCATACAGTGATTGTAAGCTCACCTTAGTAGAGTAAAATGTTCACAGGCCCATACCAAGTGAAGTGGATTTTTCCGGCGGTATAATCATGCTAAGGGACCTAAATAATTTTTAATTCTTAATAAAAGCATAGTACAAAAGGTTATAACATTCTCATCTGATCAGGCACATGACTTAGTCCGTAGCTGATAATGAAAAAGCGGTTTCACCCGAGAGCAAGTTGAAAAATCTGCCCGCTGAGCGGTCATATCCTCATCGCGCGCGGCTCACTAGTTTGACCGCGCCTAGGGCACGCACCTGTTATATATATATATATATATCGTGTTTCGCGCTCGATAATGTATTTACCTTGCGCTACGCCCTCGATCATTTTACATACCCCACATTGTTGCATAGCAATTTTAAAATTAAAGGTCAAACCATCGACTAATGAAATTTAGTGATTGTGAATTCTCTTTTGTTTATACTCTTTCGGCTTTAACGAAGACATTCTCATTGCGTGTCTCGGGATCAAAAAAGGTTGAAGGCAAATTTTCAGATCTGATTGAATAACAATTTTGTTACTAACAATATTATTGTACCTTGTGTCTTTTTGTCCAAAAATGTGATTTGTTTATTTGTAATGTAATTTTTCATGATTAAAACAAAAATTGCGCGTCTTATCAAAAAATGATTAATAACGAATTTGTAGCTCTTTTTTGAGTGAACAACATTTGTCTATTAATTGTTTTTAGCTTGTGCCGTTTTTTCAAAAAGTTTATTTTTTTAATTTGCTATGTCATTTTTCACGATCAAAACAAAACCCACGCGTCCTATAAAAAAATGATTCAGAACGAATTTGTAGATCTTTTTTAAGTGCACCATTATTGACGGTTCATCTTCGTTGTATCTTGCACAGTTTGACCGAAAGATGTAATTTTTCATTATGTTTTGTGGGGGGTGTATTATTATTCAAAATAGCTGACTAACGAACTTGTTCTTTTCTTTTAGGCCTTAAAAAGTGTCTCAGAGATCAATCCAATCTGATCACTTTTTTTAAAGTTATCGTGCCTAAAGACTACAGACAGGCAGACGGATAGACACCTACGTAAAATTCTTTTTCTCTGACATTAGGATAAGAATGTAAAAAATGTATATTAACAAATGAATAAATGAAAGTGCTACTTCAAGATTAAAAATACTTGGATCCTTCATTTTTCAATTTTTTTTTGTGGTATATACGTAAGAACAATGCCTAATCTTTAATTTAAACTATCGAAAGTTACTGTTAATTTTATACACAAATTTAATAACCAAATGCATATCATAGCTATTTCGCGCTTTAAACACTTCGTTTCAGCAACAGAATCGATCAAAAAATTTCCCTTAATCAATAATATATACGATTTTTTAATACCTGATAATAATTGTTAATTGTTCAAATACATTTAGTAGACAAATACAGATTGTCGTCAATTTTCAAAATAGCAGATTTCGTTGTTTCGACAGAATCAATTATAAATAACTCGAAAAAATCCTTTGCTTACGATACTTTATCAATCAATAATATTTTTTTATTTTATAAACAAATTCACAACTTGGCTACTTGTCATCAAAAGGATGTTTTTTTAATGAAATCGACTGCTATTGCCTCAGAAAGGACCTTATTTATCAGAAGACTTTGTTAAACGACAATATTTATTCTTCATTTACATAAATGCAATAAAAAGGTACACATTTTCTACAATTTTCAACCAGCAGATTTTGTTTTCTCAATCGAATAAATTCTGAATTACGTAGAAAAATCCTTCGTTTGTGAAACTTCATTAACGAACAATAATTGTTTATTTCATAAAGAATTTAATACATAATTTTAACTACATGTTGAAAATAGATGCAGTTTTTTCACGAAGTTGACTACCAATGATTCAGAAAGGACCTTATTTATTAGAAGCCTTTTCCAAGGAACAATATTTAATACTTATTTTAATCAATTTTACTTTAAAAGTACAAATATAAACTAAAGATTGAAAGACCGCTACATCCACAAGCACTGCAGATGAAGCCACCATATACATTAACATTTAAATTGTTTAAAGAAATGGTTGCTCACTCTTCTAAAATTTCGAAGTGGCGGATCTTTTACTAACATTGTGTATAAAATAAAAAATTGTAGCTCATTGATAAAATAACATAGAAAAGGTATATGGATATGAGGAAAATCTGTATTGGTTTATGAAATTCATTCAAATAAATAACAAATATTGTCGCCTGAGAAAGTCTCCGAATAAATAAGGTCTTTTTTGAGTCACTGGAAGTCGATTTCGTAGCAAAAAACCACATCCTTTGTTAACAAGTCACTTGATATCTTTAAAATTTTATATAAATTCTTTAAAATGTTTTAAAATTGATGAAAGTCCTTGAAATTTCGTGAAATATTTCGAAATATTACGAGATCCTTTGAAAGCTTTAAAATTCCTTTCAAATTCCTCGGAATCTATAAAATTCTTGGCAATCTAAACGAATCTCTTGAAAACCCTTACAATATATTAAAATAATTTAAAGGCTATTAACATTTATCGAAATCCTTAAAAATAATTCATAATATTCGGAAATTCTTTGGAATTCCGTCAAATCTATTAAAATCTTACAAAATCCAATAAAATACATGGATATGCTTTGGAATGTTTTAAAATCCCTTCCAATTCCTTTAAATCTTCAAAATCCCATTAAAATTCCCTGAAATCCTTCAAAATTCTTAAATATACTTCGGTATCTCTTGAAATCCTTTGAAATTCTGTAATTTCTTTTAAAATATTTTAAAATCTCTTAAAATCCTTTCAAATGAGTGATGCATATTGAGCATTATCAGACAAAGTCGAGATTTTCTTGAAACATAATCTGATGGGGTTAAAATGTAATGGAGATCAAAGATCTTGTTTACAGTGTAAATAATTGATATATTGCTTCCTTATAGAGGGAGGCTTGTAATGACCCAAATTTTCAAATCAACTTTTTTGACATGTTGCGATGTAATTCGTCCCAAGGAGCTCGAAAATACAATTTTCGATAAATGACCGCATGTGGGTGTGTGTGTCTTATAGGATTTTGAGCTAGATTTTTTTTTTGAGTTTACAGATTTCAAAAAAAAAGTTTACCTTGTTTACATTAAATTTTTTTTTATATTCACAATACAGCAATACGATATCTAAAGTATTTGTTTCCGTCTTCGAGACGTATCGATCGACCTACTGTTGAACTTTTTATGACTCACCAGTACCTATTTATGAAGTTAAAAAAATTTTATTCTGTTTACATAAGAAAAGCTTTTCTGTGATTCAAAATACAACAATACGATGTCTATTGTATTTGTTCAAATCTTCAAGACGCATCGTTTGAACTATTTTAGAACCGTTTATTATCTACCATTACCAATTTTTGTATACTACAGTACTGTATTGGACATGTTTACTTGCGTCTTCGAGACTTGTCGAATTACCTATTGACGAACCTTCCATGACATCTTATCATATAGCAATGCCGATATAAAAATTTAAAAAATATTTTGCTTTTCTTGTTGATATGAGGAAAGCTTTTTTCAAGTTGGGAACACAACAGCAATGTATATGATATATTTGTTCGAGACGCATCGATTGCCCAATTAAAGAACCTTTCATGGCCCACCATAACCTACCAATATAATTTTTAAATATCTTAACAAAATTATTTACTTCGTTTTTAAGAGGATTTTTTAAAAATTGAGAATATAAGAGTATTGTATTTAGTGTAATTGTTCGCGTCTTCGAGATGCGTGGATTGATCTATTGACGAACTTGAACATCTTGGTGGGCTCTCTGATTATCTGAAAATAAGATTTTTGGTAAGACTGCCTCTTGAGCCAAGCAAAAGTGGTCGATACCTGCCGAGTATCATCTGGTGGGGCTACGAAACGTATTACTTTCGCCTCAAGGGGCGAAAGTAATAATTGGCCCAAATGAATGAAAGTGATGGGATTATGCGCGCGCATGTCTCTTGTGTCTCTGCTAACTTCACTACAGCAGTGCTGCGCATATCCTCGTAGTTTTCATTATTCTCACATGTCATCCAGGTCCAGTGTTATCGTTTCGTTGAAATTGAGTGTCCTGTCGAAATCTCGGAAAAAATCTGGTCTCTCCAGACCCCCCTTTTAATTCTGGCAGTGTAATTCTTTATCTCGCTATCACTCAAAAGACAGTGAAAGCCGAATTCCCGACGTGCTTGTTATGAAAAATATCGTACATAGCTTCTAGCGAATGGTGGCGATGTAATATACTATCAACCTTAAATTTAAGAGGAAATTCTATTTGAATCAAAAGGCATCCTTTTTAAAAAAGAGGAGTCACAAAAATCTTATAAATCATTACAATAGGGGTGAAGGGGATCTGCAATCTAAAAAATCGTCCTTATGTATTTAATGGACGTTCCCTCATGAAATCCGGAAGTTTTTATTGTAAAATGTAAGGACAGTATTTCATGGCTGTGATCAATTGATCATAGAATCGTGTGGGTACTTCTCGTCTGACTTTACAGGATAAGAAGGAATAAAATATATCTAAGAGAATAAGAAGAGAACCGATGCGATGAGAGGAATGACTGCAAGGAATAAAAACGTTCGACAATGGAACCGCAAAGAAGCATTGGGGAAGAGGTATTATATCTATACGTACGTATATCGGTAAAGAAGAAGAGGGCACGGTCTGCTCTTTTGAGCGAATCGTGCGGGTTTTGCGTTGGCGTTTCTCTTGTTCTCATAAAGTGCGACCACAATGTGATAGGCTTGGATGCATTGACTAAACCACTGACTTTCGATTAAAACTATCGAATATCGATGCTGATTCTTTTTCACTTATTCGGATAAACTGCCTCGTACTTATTCACGGTTTTCACATTATCATTTACGAGAGTGTAATGGATAATGGAATGGTCCAAATTTTCGACCTCAAAAAAAAATCTTGTTCAGCTTGAAATTTCTATCCAGAGCCGAGACAATTATTTCTTACGTTTTTAGCTCTTCTAATTAAAATAATCATTACATTGAAGTAAAACAAATTGCCATTTGTCAAGTACATGTTACGTAGTGAAAGTTGAGGGTAATTTCTCCCGTTTTTTCACACATTTTGTGTTACTGTAAGTCAAAAAATTTTTGACGATAATCAAGCTGACATCTTTTTACACGTATAATGTTGAAGAATATTTCTGTCTTTGACTTAACATTCTGCGATTATTTCTCGCAGAGTTATAAACGTTCAAAGCCAGGTGTCAGGACATTTGAATCCGACTTTAGTTTTTAACGGATCTTCACGTTTCGGGATTCATAGACTTCAAACATGATACAATTTTGTAGGCGTCTGTATGCCTGTACGTCTGTCTGTGTGGTTACCTGGCTGATTTTTTTCTACTAAATACCTGTAACATGTATTTGTTTATATAATTTTTTTCTCAAGTTGACAAATATTGTCAGTTGATGCAAAGACGTAAAATGGATTTGTTGAAAACAACATTTTCTTATAGTGAAAATTCACCAAGTTGGGAATATGTTTATAACAATTTGTTTGAATGTTTGCCTGCGTATAAAATGAAAGCTTTCAACAATTTTCAATTGAAAATTTTGTAATTCAAAGCCCTCAAACTGCAATGTAAAAAAAATTAACCTTTTATACATTGAACAGTTCAAATATTTCAAAAAAAAAAAAAGAAATTGAAAAATTAATTTCAAAGTTGATCAATTTTCAAAATTATATCATTTTAATCAATTTCAAGGTAGAAACATCAATTTTTACATCAAAATTTGTTTTAAAATCTTTTTAAATATTCTCTTCAAAATTTGTTTAAGAAAAATCATTAACAAAATTTCTAGAGATCTAATAAAAATTTTGTTATTATCTTAGAACTCGAATTTTTTTACAATTTTTAAAAATTCGTATTCTTATTTTGGAATCTTTTCAAAACTTCTGAATATATCTTGAACTTCCTCGAATTTTTCCAAATTATTAATTATTCAATCGTTGTTTATAAATCAATTTTTTTTCATATTTTTAACTATAAAAAATAATATCAAATTTTCTCAACAATATTAAAAAATTTTTTTTATTTTCTTAAAACCTTTAAAGATCCTTAAATAGCTTCAATATGTTGTATCGAAATCTTTAAAAATTTATATTATTAATACGTTTATATTATTTAAAAAATAACCACTCTTGATCCGATACTTTCTTTCATTAAAATGCATTTGACAGTAAAATACAAGTGGAAACATTGATGCGGATTCTAAAAGTATGGCTTGTAAAAAATTAAAATTTTATTTTTTACATTTGTACATTTCTACAATAACCTACCAGTATTTACAACACTTTTAAGTGCAGTTTCCCAAGATTTCAAATTTTGTGAATTTTTTTGTTTGTAAAGATTTTTAATTTTATACAATAATTTATGTAAAATTAAAAGTGTTTTTAAGACGACAAACTGACCAATTGAACAAATGCAAAATACTGTCGCTATACAAATTTTTTAATTGTAGAAACTTGTACTTTATTGTTAATTTTTTTACTTTACTACAAGAAAGTACAGGAAAAAATTAGCTATTTGTATTTGATAGTATTTTTTTATTACATTTTCTACATTTTTTACAAAAAAGTACATGTTTTAACAAAAATGTACAGTTCTATCTAATCTACAGTTCTATGGTATCCTTCCTCCCCAGCCCCCCCCCTCCCCCCACGCCGAAAAGTAACATAGCCCAAGAATCTCTCAAATCCGAGGAAATATAGTGTGATTATTCACGAAAAAAAGAGAATAATAGGGGAATATATTCTGTTGATACAAAAAAATTTAACCAAACAGTTGCATAAAAAAGCAAAGAATTGAACTTTCGAAAAAACGAATTTTTAACGAAATTGTTGAATTTTTAAGAAAACGGTTAAATTTTCAAGCAAAAAAAAATATATTTTCGAAGACAATTGAATTTTCCAAACTATTACTAAACTATTACTAAAATGAGTGGCTATCAGATTAGTTTAATTTTCAACCAATAAAGATGCATTTTCAAGCAAATGGTCGAATTTTGAAACAACAATGATTAAAATTCAACCAAAAGTAGTTGTATCTTTCATCTGATAGTTGAATTTTCAAGCAAGAAAATTACATTTCTTCTGCCAAAAGACGAATTTTTAATAAAATACGTAAATCAATCATCAAATAGTTGAATTTCTAACTAAAAAAAGATAGGGTTTTAATAAAAAAAGCAATAGTTAAATTTTCAGTTCAAAAAATTACTCTTCAAAAGGAAAAATTAAAACAAAAAAAGATTAGTTGTTAACATAACAGTTTAATTTTTAAACAAAAAGGTCAATTTTACACCAAGAAGATTAGTGTTTTACACCAACAACAAAAACGAATCTTAAACAAATTACATGAATTTTCAAGAAAGTTGTTGAATTTCTAAGCCAAAAAGACGAATTATGTATTATTTTCAGCATAAAAGTTTTATGCTAACTTTTGAAGAATTCGCCTAGTTAAGTCAGCCTTTGATACACCTTCTTAGGGTTCCAAAATTAAGGTCAAGTTCATTGACCAGATATTTCCGATCAAAATAAAAAATGTATAGCATTTTCAAATTTTGAAACAACATTGTTTTAAGTGGTTTTAGAAATCTCTTTCAAATTTTCTGGTAAATCACGAAAAAAAACTTGCAAATTTTCCTGATGCAATGATAAGAAACTTCCTAACAGTAGCCTCTAGATGAAACTTTCACGATCATCATATTCTTGTAGTCGTTATTGATTCGGGCAAACAGTTTCAATTCCAACATTTTTCAAGATTTCAAACTTATAAAGTCTGTTTATCTTTCCAGAAACACTTTGGAATGCGTGTAAGAGGATTTTGGCCTAGTCAAAGTAGTGAACAATTAGTATCTGTATTGTCCGATATGGAATTTGTAAAATCCGAATACCGTACGGTTATCATAAGCCCACTTTAATTCGGATGTGTTTACCAAAATGTGAGAGAAAAAATAATTAGGCCTGAAATCTTGGTGTACACTGTGTATGCAAATCAAACATTGATAAGCATCAGGAAACTTTTAAAATATCAAAAACTTTAACAGAAATGATTTATAATTCTGAAAGATCTAAAATCATAACTATGTCATCACATTTTTTTAAAACGTTTAATGTTTAGATATTTGAATATACGATATAAGCCACTAAAACTTATCTTCAATAGCTTGAGATAAAATCTAATACATATATATTATATGCCCATGTGCGTCTAATCAACTGTGCTTAAACATTGATAAGCAACTTATACATTAGGCTATACAATAATACGTTGACCAAAATATCACGTTATTGTCGGTCATACATGATATTTAAATGAATGTTTTAATATATGATATGATAAATATTATCAAAATCCATTGAATTGTTTTAATGAGAACCTATTTTTTTAGAAAAGCTTACGTAAGTCTTACCGAGTCTGTTGTTTCAGTCATGATAAGCAACAAGTATATTATGTGGAAAGTTGAGAAAAACAACTACTTAGTAGCAACTTCTTTAGTAGCCTCTATACATAGTTGTCACATTCATTAGAGTAGTGTATTGTCATCTTGATTCGCGAAAACAGTGGGTTCAAAACTAAATCTTAGAACAATTTCAAAGTTATAAAGTCTGTTAATTCTACTTAAGACACTCTGTCAAACAAATGGGTTGGTATAAGAGAATTTTCGCAATTATGCTTATTATAGCATTGGCTTCAACATCATCAGGTGGCAGACACAAAAACCAAATAGTACCTGAGGGTATCATACGAGTACTTCATGGAAACGGCTGGTTCCTAGCAGGGCAAGCAGGAAGAAGTGTTCCAAACACAATGAACCATATCGTTCTTACAGATCTAATATCTGAATCGCGCAAACGATATGGATCAATTGAATTGACGGTGACTTTCAAAACCCCGCGAAACGAAAAAATTACTCAGGTTCTTGTTACAGATGTTGAACTAATGGGTACTCCTGGAGGCCGCATTGAACTAATTGATAATGGTCCAGGATTTAAAAAAATCACCCTAAAATTCTTCAGTAGATGGAACGCTGGAATTCGTAAATACGTAATAATATATGGTCATTAGACCAAGTTAACTCTGCTTTGTTTAACATAACGAAGGAGACACAATCATCAAGCCTCAAATTTTTGTATTGTCCATGTGAGCAAATAAAACTACTTACAATATATTGACAACACGTTTATATTATATCATATGTGCCAAATTGACATTGTTCAAACACTGATAAAACTTAAGAAACCACAGAAAAAAGTGAAGTGTTTTTTTCGCGGGTAATTTTCAAGTGGGTAAGATTGAATGTTTTCGCATCGAAACAAAAGATGATACAGTAAAGTTGACATTGTAACCATACCCAACGTGCAGGGTAAATCTTGCAAACTGAAGATAATTTTTGTTGCAGGTGAAGATTTCTCTTTGTTTTATCTGCGTACTAGGACATATCCAAAAATAAAATTATAAGAATTTAGAAATTGTAAACAAATAAAACTAATTTTTGTTATGCATGCACGGAATTTCCGCTGCTCGAGGCACGTACAGGGTGCGGGAAGTTGCTAATTTTAAAACCGTGGTAAAAAGCAGTGATGAAAAGACTTGTTCTCTCTGATGCGCTGCCGGAATCATAACTTCACTTCTTTTTGCGTTAATGCTTCACATACTGATTTTGAGTAGTGAATATTGATTGGATCAACTCGAATAAACATTTTTCTTTAAATTACTGATAAATAATCATAAATTACAATAAATTGACGACAATTTCCGAAATTATTGTATACTTGAAATATCCGAAAATTTGGACTATTTTGGGGGTTTCCTAAAAAGCTTTGGTTACCTTAAATTTCCGGAAATTTTCCGTAATTTATAAATTTACTGGAAATGTCCCGGAATTTTCATTCATTCATTTATTTAGGGACCACAAATTAATCACATAATACTGTTAGGGGCCGTGCATAAATTCCGTATAGTCTTTTGGGTAGGGGGAGGGGGATCAACGATTTTTCTATGCTGTTCTCAAATGGGGGGGGGGGGCGAAAAATTTTCTTACGTTAAATATTTTGAATACTGCGAATCACTAAAAATATAATATAATATAAGATACCAGGAGGTTGGCTTCGCCCCCTCTCTAATCTTACTAGCAATTTATAAACTTATAGAATGAACATACATTTAAAGTACAATTTTACAATTACTTCAGGGCTTAAAATTCTGCTAGGTCCAGCATACGTCTTGTATTCTAAATTTAAAAGTGTGTAATCCAAAATCAAATAGTGTGCCTTAAAAATTTTATTTTAGTTTTGGATCGAAATTTCTAGTTTTCTAACCTAATATTTTGAAAGTATTGAAAATGAACTTTAATGTCTATTGAAAATATTTTTTTAGTCTGTAAATGATCAAATTCCTATTTATTAATCGCAGTCTTCACAGTCTTTCCCTTTTTCTTGTTTTTCCACTTAAATACGAACAGAATTAAGAGAACTCAATAGGAAAATTTAAGTATTTTATTTAAAAATAAACTTTTTTGATGAAAGTTTACATTTTTGGGTTGAAAATTTAACAATTTGGTAGCAAATTTAACAATCTGGTAAAAAATTCAACTTCATGGTCCAAAGTTGAACTACTTTGTTGAGAATTCATTTTCTTAACTAAGAATTTAACTATTTCATTTTTAGTTGAAAATTTATCACTTTTTAGTAAAAAATTCAACAGTTTGGTTGAAAATTTATGCATTTTGTTTTGAAAAATCGTCTTTTGTGTAGAAAATTAGTCCTCTTGGTAAAAAATTGCACTATTTGGTTAAAAATATATTTATTTTGTTAAAAGTTCATCTTTCTTGTACAAAATCAACTGCATGATTGAAAATTAATCTATATTAGTTGAGGATTGAAGTATTTTGTTGAAAATTCGTCTTTCTTTGATATATTTAACTGTTTTTTACTTTAAATTAAACTACTTGGTCAAAAATGTCTGTATTTTGTTGAAAATTACTCCTTCTTGGTAAAAACTTAATGTTCTAGGTGGAAAAACTATGTGCTTAAAAATTGATGTATTTTGATTAGCCTTTTTTAGTAGAAAATTAATCTTCATGCTTGAAAAATAAAAAAATACAACCTATGACCGCGAAAAGGGGGGCGGGGTGTTGTTGTGATCACCTGTTTGTTTTGAGAGTAACAATGAAAAGAATCCAATTTTATCATTTTTGAGAGGTGCATGAATATACCCTAAATTCCATACAACCTAAGTTTCATTTGGCCGAAAATCAAGTTTTCGAACAATCATTTATTATAATTTTTATTTTTTCGAAATGTCAACTCACAGAAACACTATTTGTCCTAACTATCAATTATCATTATTTCTATTATACCGAATTCTCATTTGGCATAATTTTCGTATTTTCGAATTTTGATTCAGCATAATATTTATTTATCCTAATTTTAATTTAATCTGGTTTCTATTTTCCCGAATTTGTATTCAACATAATTGTCATTTTTCCTACTTTCCACATAACCTAATATTCATTTGGTAGATTTTCTATCTATCCTATTTGACATTTATCCGAATCATCATTTGTCATAAATTTCATTTTCCCTAATTTTCATTTATCCTAATGTCTAGGTATCCGAACTGGCAGGTGCCATAATTTCCATGTCACGGAAATTGCATTTGTCCTACCAAACTTCCGTTCAGTTTCGAAGTAGTTGTTTCCCATCTAGAAGTATTTAGTCTAGCCGGTAAGTCAAGTGAAGATGGCGCTGTGAAGCACTTCCTACGGTACCAAATACATTAGGCGCGAAATTCATATGAGGTCTTTGTTTATAAATGTATAATCAAAATGCAGCTAGTGTGTTCGGTCGGTAACATGTCCCTAAACATTAATTCGCAAACATTCGCGAAAATTCGAAAGATTGGTGCAGAACTGCCTGGATGAAGGATGCGAGAAGGTAAGTGCAAACTGAATTACAAAAATAACGTTTAATTTTAAATTGATCTTGTAATGTACGTAATATCACCTGATTTCATGTATCATCAGCAAGGGAGGAAATGGGTTGTAGGTGGTCTGTAAATAAGTAACATTATTCTTCAATTCCATTTGTGAACAGTTTATTGGAAACCAATTAAAAAAGGTAAAGCAGTAATTTACAATTACATTCCACGTTCTCGTAACTCCTTATTACGTGCTGCAGAATGCCCTGCTTTTACTTAGTTTATTACAAAAATTCATAATCCATAAAAATGGACTTGAATGCCATATACCGAGCAACTCTAATCTGATTCTTTATGCAGACTCACCCGAACTTAAGGAAATACTAAAGTTATCTCTAGTTCAGAAAAGAGCACTGTTTAATATGATTTATAAAATCGAGGAGAATATCACCACTTCTTTTATTTGTAACTGATTCTGAAACAAAACTGAAGGCGAGCCTGAGAAACAAATATTTCAGGTTAAAATTCTTTATTTTACAATAATTACTTACGGCTTTTTGTTTTTGCTTTAACTTTAGGTAAAAGGTACAATTCTTATTTAATCCTAATGTTACAGGGCGCATTTTATTCATTAAGAGATTCTTTAGAAATCTCACTGGTATACTTCTATTAAACAAATTTTATTCAACATTAGAATTAAGTAAGAATTGTAACTTTTACCTACAGAGAAAAAAGCACAAAATTCTAAATAACTTATATTAAACCAATTTTCCTTCAAAATTAGTTACGATTAGCTAATAACTAATTAACAATTCTCGTCGATTTTATCAATTATTTTTTACATTGCTCATTTTTGAACTTGAGATAAGTTTAGTACTGAAGGCGAACTTTAGAAAAAAATATTTCAGGTGGAAATGGTTCATTTTACAGTATTTATTACAGTATTATTTAGCAAATGAGCATTGTAAAAAATAATTTATAAACACGAGGAGAATTGTTAATTGTTAATTGTAACTAATCTCGAAAGAGAATGTATTTAATATTATTTATTTATAGTTTCGGTTTTGTTTCTCTGTAGGCAAAGGTTGCAATTCTTATTTAATTCTGATTCTTAATTATTTAGGACTTATAAAATTGTTTATTTTATGAAAAATACTTGTCTGAGATAAAATTTGTTTAATAAAAATGTACCAGTGAGATTTCTAGAGAATCTCTCAAGGAATAAAACATCCCTTATAACATGAGGGTTTAATAAGAATTGCAACTTGTGCCTAAAGTAAAAGCAAAAACATAAAACACTTAATAAATACTGTAAAATAAACAATTTCAACTTTAAATATTTTATTCTAAAGTTCGACTTCAATACTAAACTTATCTCAAGTTCAAAAATGTGCAATGTAAAAAATAATTTATAAAATCGACGAGAATCGTTAATTAGTTATTTGTTAATTGTAACTAATTTTGAAGGAAAATTGGTTTAATATTAGTTATTTAGAGTTTTGTGCTTTTTCTCTGTAGGTAAAAGTTGAATTCTTACTTAATTCTAATGTTGTAGGGCTTATTTTATTTCTTGCAAGATTTTGTACAAGTCTCTTCAGTACGTTTTTATTTGACAGTTTTTTATTTAGGGCTTATAAAATTATTCATTTTATAAAAAATACTTTTCTTGAATAAAGTTTGTTTGGTAAAAACATACCAGTGAGATTTCTAGAGAATCTCTCAATGAATAAAATGCGCCCTGTAACATTAGGATTAAATAAGAATTGCAACTTTTACATAAAGTTAAATCAAAAACATGAAGCCGTAAGTAATTATTGTAAAATAAAGAATTTCAGCCCGAAATATTTTTTTCTCATGCTCGCCTTCAGTTTTGTTGCAGAATCAGTTACAAATAAAAGGAATAGTTATATTCTCCTCGATTTTATAAATCATATTCAACAGTGATCTTTTCTGAACTTGGGATAACTTTAGTATTTCCTTAAGTTCGGTATATGGCATTCAAGTCCATTTTTACCGATTTTGAATTTTTGTGATAAACTAAGTAAAATCCTGGCATTATGTAGCATATAATACGAAATTACCCGAACATGGAATGTAATTGTAAATTACTGCTTTACCTTTTTTAATTGGTTTCCAATAAATTGTTCACAAATGGAATTGAAGAATAATGTTACTTATTCACAGACCACCTACAACCCATTTCCTCCCTTGCTGCTGATACATGAAATCAGGTAATGTCACGTACATTACAAGATCAATTTAAAATTAAACTTTGTTTTTGTAATTCAGTTTGCACTTACCTTCTCGCATCCTTCATCCAGACAGTTCTGCACCAATCTTTCGAATTTTCGCGCATGTTTGCGAATTAGTGTTTAGGGACATGTTACCGACCGAACACACTAGCTGCATTTTGATTATACATTTATAAACAAAGACCTCATATGAATTTCGCGCCTAATGTATTTGGTACCGTAGGAAGTATTTCACAGCGCCATCTTCACCTGACTTACCGGCTAAACTAAATATATCTAGATGAAAAACAACTACTTCGAAACTGAACGGGAGTCTGCTAAGACAAATGAAATTTCTGCGCGACATGGAAATTATGGCGCCTGCCAGTTCGGATATCTAGACATTAGGATAAATGCAAATTAAAGAAAATCATATTTATGACAAATTATAATTCAGATAAATGTAAAATGTGACAAATAGAAATTCGACCAAATGAATATTAGCTTATGTGGAAATTAGGAAAAATGACAATTATGTTGACGACAAAATCGGAAAAACACAAATTAGATTAAATTAAAATTAGGATAAATAAATATTACGGTGAATAAAAATTCGAAAATACGAAAATTATGCCAAATGAGGATTCGGTATAAAAGAAATTATGATAATTGATAGTTAGGACAAATAGACGTTATGTGAGTTGAAACTTCAAAAAATAAAAATTATAATAAATGATTGTTCGGCAACTTGATTTTCGATCAAATGAAACTTACGTTATATGGAATTTGGGGTATATTCATGCGCCTCATTTTTGATCTATGATGAATATCATCAGCTCAAATAATTCAGAATTATGATTATTTACAAATTATTTAACGATAAAGGATATAAAAGTAAAATGCTAACATACTGCAACGACGATGCAAAATGAATATAAAAGGCTGATTTTTTGTTGTAGGCAGTTTCCAGGTGGGTGATTTTTATGTCCACCAAGTGCGAAACAAAAGATAATGTACGTGTTGCTCTAATAACACACATGCATAAATATCCCCTTATCTTAGTAAAATTTCAACGTTCGTAATTTACAAAATCACACTTTTTTACGGGGCGGTCGATAAAATCTAAGAAAAAATGCCTTATCTTTTAAATTTAAGCTTTCATAATCCAAATTTAAATTAAAACATCGAAAATGGTAGTCTTTTACATTTCAAAGCGGTAAAGATCGATAAACTTATGTAATTTCAAGTTAGCAGCCTCCTGAGTTTAATAAGGAGAAACTCCATGACAGGAAATTATAAAAAAAACAAAAATTCACATTAATGATATCTTGCATTTACCCGACGTATAACATATGAAAAAGAAATATAGAATGCAGTTAATTTGCTTCAACATTTTTTTTTCTATTTTTCGTCAAATTAACTGAATCAATATATTTTGGTGTACAATTTATCAGGAAATTTTGAGATAATACATTCATGCTAATTTTTTATTCGTCTCATTGAGGTGTTTGATATAGTGGCCCAATCTATTAAGTAATTAAAAAGAGATACAAGAATTTCGACGTTTACGAATACCATATCTGTATAAAAAATAACAAGTGCTCCATCGGTAAAACCCGAATATTTTCAAATTTTTCAAATATAAAAACTATTTTGTAAAATGGCTACCATCCGAGTATTACCAAGCCAAACCCTGCTTAACGTTGGCGATTGAAAGAGAAGCTTTAGACAATTAAATGGATCCAATTGGATACACGGACTAAATTTTATAAATTGAAGAAATTTAAAAATATCAATGACAGAAGAAGAAATATCAATGACAGAAGTTTTTAAAATACTTATTTTATGGGTTTTATAAAAATGATATATGTTTAGCTGAAATACAAAATTGTATTAACATTTTACAGGCTTATTACTGATGTCCACTACAAAGAATAAAACAAAAAAGGTAGCAAAACATGAGAAAAAAAGTTGGGAAGCGTGAAAAATAGTTGACCTATAAAAAAATACATTTTTAAATACTTCTATTTATCTATTTTCAATTCCTTTCTAATTTTGATTTAATGAAATAAATAGAAGTGTTCTACAGACACAATATAAAAAAACCATTACAATTTTTAATGTTTCGTAAATTTAAATTTTACAAATCAAATACAAAATACAGTTTACTTTATATAGATCTTTAAATTCAAAATTATTTAACTTTTTAATGCTTTTAATTTAATATTGTTTAATTTCAAACTATTTGAGTTAACCGATTTTTATTTTTTAATGCATTCTGAAATAGTATACGTAATTTTTAATGTCTTCAGATGAAACTTATTTAAGTTATTGTTGAATAGCTTCACAATATTCAAAATTTGAATGTAATTTTTTTCAATTTTTAACCGCTCGAAATAAAAAATTCCCTCAGTTTGAATATGCTTTAGTTTTACACATCAGTTATGGAAATTTCAAAGAGTCATATAACGCAGATTATTTATATATATAAAAAAATGAATGATTAATACAGATCTAGCAAGACCCATGAAGTTCAACACGTGTTTCCCATAAAAAAGACGTTTTTCTCAATTTTATTCAGAATCGTCAATATTAGGTGCCTCTAGTTTAAACGCATAAGTCTGTGTTTATGCGGTCCCTAAGAAATCCCATAAGTGAAAAATTGAATTTTTCAAGTTTTTGGTACTCACTATTTTTTGCGGTTTCTTCTAGTACAAATTGTTTCTAATATATAAAACATTACTTATTACTGATGAATAGATTTTCAAATAAATTATTTAAGCAATTTATTATTGTTGATAGCACTTTTCTTTTAGAATAGAGTTATAAAGTAGTGATTTTTTCAGTTAGAGCGACTTAATAATTAATTATTTTCAATAATATTCTCTTTGAATAATGCTACAAAAGTGCGGGTTTTTCTGAAAGTTTTAACTTTTTGTCGACTTGTCACATAGAGTGAGGTTATAATTAGTGTAATTTAACAAATATAATTGTTTAAACAAATTATTATTGTTTATGAATATCTTCTTCTACAGTAATGCTACAGAGTTTGCGGTCTTTTCTGAAAATTTTAACGTCTTGTCAGTTTTTCACTTAGTGAGGTAATAATCAATCAAAGTTAACATACATAATGGCTTAAAAAAATTATTAGTTACGAGTATTTTTTGGCTAAATTTTCATCTTGTCTTCGGCTTTTTAGTTATGAACAAATGAAAAATAAAACTTAAAGACAAACATTTTTCTAATAATGTCACAGTTATTCTGAATGAATCATTTTTACACTTTTGATAATATTTAAATATATAAATATATACCTATAAAAATGTTGTTGCAGAGCTGAAAATAAAAATTTGGAACTGCACACTCTTTACTATCAGAAACCCCGCGCCCCCTTCCGTGAAAGAAAAGAAATCGTCATCGATGAGTACATATACATTATATTCATGTGCTTAACAAAATGATACCTTCTGATATGTATTTATTATTTCTTCATAGCAAAACAAAATTTTAACAAATACTTCCTTCATTTTCGTTAGTTATTACTTCGGTTTAACTGAAAACTTGCAAAAATTTGGAAATTTCAGAAAAAGCCGCAACTTTCTATCATTATTCAAAGAGAATATTGATAAAAATAATAATAAATTGTTTGAAACATTATGTTTGTTACTTAAATTGTTTATTTCCTTACTCTTATTAAAAAGTGAGCGAAAAGTAAAAAAATTCAGAAAAAACAGCAGCTTTCTAGAACTATTCTAAGATAATATTGTTATAAATAATAATACATTGTTTAAACAATTATCTTGGCTCACTTGAATTGATTTTTGCCTCCTTTTACTTGCAAAGTTGGAAGCAAATTGCAAAAGTCAGAAAAAAACCTCGACTTTCTAACTCTATTCTAAGAGAAAATTGCTATAAACAATAATAAATTATTTTTGCAATTTATTTGAAGATCTGATTATCCATTAAAGGTAATATCTTATGTATAAGAAACAATGAGTATAGACAAGAAAACTATAATAACAATATTTATAATGTTTAATAACCAATAACCATTATTAAACCCAAATATTATGTACTCGTTCTATCAATAATTTTTAATAGAAACCGAAAAAGAACATAATACTTAGCACCAAAAACTCGAAAAACCTAATTTTTTACTTATGAGTTTTCTTTGGGGCCCTATAAAGCAGACTTATGAGGGTGAAGTTCGAAACGATTTTTTTTTAATTTGCATTCCATAGCTATGTTTGAAGCTCGGTTTGAAGAGAAATGTTGATGGTCAACTCGATACCCAATATTGAAGATTCTGAACTAAATTTACAAAAACGATTTTACCCTTTTCCCTGGCTGACTTCGCCCCGTGCCCTACCTGAATTTACTCCATACCCTAGATAACGTTCCCATGTTCCCTTTTGACTTTACCCTGTACCCAAGCCGACTTTACCCCGTATCTTAGATAAATTTACTTCGTGCCCCAACTGAATTATTCTCGTCCCTCACGTGATTTTAGCCCGTACTCTAGCAGACTTTACCCCACACCCTAGCCGAATTTACCCTATATCCTAACCTACTTTACCCCGTATGCTACATGAGTTTACCCTTTTTTCTAGATAACTTTACCCCGTACCCTAGATGCCTTTACCCCTAACCCCACCCGAATTCACCCTTGCCGAATTCACCATGCACGCTTGCCAATTTTATCCTGTGCCCTACCCGACTTCATCCCGTACCCTATCCGACTTCAACCCGTACCTTAGCCGACTTTACACCGTACTTTAACCAATTCTACCCCGTATTCTAATAGACTTCATCCCTATCCTAGTCGACATTACCCGGTACCCTAGGCGACTTTACCCCATACCCCAGCCGACTTTACCCGGTACCCTAGCCACCTTTACCCCGTACCCTAGGGAGGGAGTCGTAGTATGGGAAGTGACTTAATTAATGTTTTATAGGCTAAGAAACCCTTTTTGGTAGACGCATGACGCCTACTTTGACTAGTTATTTTTTGCGGATTCAAATTAATTGGGGTGGGGGGGGCCTGAAAATTCTGCAACAAATTTTCCAGTGCATTTGTGTATGACCCTATTCCACATACATGAACTTGGTCGTAATTTAGAGTGCGTCCGGTCAGCCGGCGTGCTTGTATCGGAGCGCGGGACGCGGTCGAATTGTCGAATCGCTTTCGGTTATCTAAATTGCATCGAAATCGATGTCGGTGCCCACGGTCTTGCCGCGGCATCATAAACCAACACCTGTTGATATCTTCGTACGCGAAATGCGTGCACACACCTATTTCAAACTGCACATAAGTGTAACCTTACATGCAGCATGCACGTATAGATAATTCGTTTTAACGACCAAGGGAGTATTGCATGTGGTAATCACGAGGAGGAGCTCAGCACTGAAGAAGAAAAGAGAGAGATAGTAGGAGAGAGAAAGAGACTAATCGTGCTTTCCAGCAAAAAGTATGCAAATTTCTTAGAGAACTTGTCGATTGAATGATTTTATCGGATTCCATTAAACGACTCGTCGCAATAATTCAGACGTCGAAGTTCGAATCGTTTGTTTAGTCGAGCTGGATCGAAGACGCTGAATAATTGCTTCAATTATACAGAAATGAATTCTTTCAATGAATGCAATTGTGTTACACAGTTTCCTCATGCAATTCCTTAAAGTCCGATTTATGTCTTAGGGACTATCCATAAACTACGTTATC
>CAKNWT010288243.1:905-11478 GCA_932066315.1 Andricus coriarius | reverse complement strand
TGAAAATGCTTACGTAATACTTGAATCATAGAAGCATGCGTGCTTATGATCTAAACTCAGTTCAACATGGTTTAGGAATAAACACAATTTTCTGTTGGGTGCGAAGCGGTCCTCACATTCCAAATTACAATTTTGACCCGCTAATTCTATTTTAATAATTTTCTCCAAACTCCTATTGGAAAACCTCTGAAATCAGTTCCAAAAAATGTCTCCTACTTACGAAACTTCCTCCCGCCCCCAAACCTGCATCAAATCATGTATAAACACACGTATACCTCGTCCTTTTCCAATATATCCAGCTCATTCTAAAATACAGCTATACTCGAAGTATATATATGGCGCGCCATAGTTCAGTGCGGCGTATGTAGGGTTAGGGTGGTTGAGAGGTGGTGTGGAATGAGGAGATGGAGTGAGGCCTGGTATAGGGGAAAGGGGGTGGCGTGGGGTAGTAATGGGATGAGGGCGACTGTGCAGAGGCAGAGTGAGAGTGGGGTTTGGGGTGGCGAATGGAGGAAAGGGGAGAAAATGGGTGGCAGGAGGGTGGTCGTCAGATCAGGGGTGGCGCCCGTTCGATAGCAGGCGCACGTGGCCGCGCTTCCCGGAGCCGCCACGGTGGCGCCAATGTCCTATTAAAATCCCCCACCACAATCCACCTGGTGGGGGTCGTTCTTCTCCCACCCTCGAAAAATATCCACCCTGGTTGCGCGCACGCGTCTAACATACTTAAAGGACACTGACACCCCCCTTCTTCTTTTTCGAGGGAGGCCGGCTGAGGGAGGAAAAGAGACTCGAAATCCTTTTTTTTCTACTTTTTCTAAAAAAGAAAAGGGTATAGCGAATGCAGTTTTCGAATTGGGACTGGAAAGCGGGAGGGTTAAATGTGAATAGTTACAAGAATTTTATCAGAGAAAATTCGTTCAGGCGCTGATTAAATTATTTTGTTTTTAGAGGAATTAAATTGAAAATTAGCGCGCTTTTTAGTGTATATACTAGACAGCCTCTTTATTTCGGAAACTAGAAGCAAACTAGGGAGATTGTTATCAGTATTCTGATTGAACCTCAGATAAGTAGAACCTGGTCAATTTTTTAATGGATTGGAGATGAAAGTTTTGAATTAATGTAATGTGCAATTCAAAAAATTTGATAATCAGAAACGTTGGGCAATCGCAGAAATTGTTTGAATACTTGTGATATTATATGCGGACACTATGAGCAAAGTCCGGGTAAGGAATGGCGTTAAATCATCAGGAAATCTCGCGCTGCTTTTTGCGCCGAGTTTCCAGCGACAAAAAGCTACACTAGCTACAGCTCGTTTCCACGACGCGAAGCGTTATATAATCGCGTGATTTGTCGGGTATTTTGCCCCGCTAGATTTGGCGTTCTTCGTCATAAAGAAACATTGACAGAGGCATCTTCCTCATCTGTGAAATCTACGTTATCAAATCAGGGGAGCTGCAGTATCATTCCCAGTGGTGGGACGTTATCGCCGACGTTGCGTAATTTAAAATACAACACTGGCTTCCACCATTATCCACACCCACGTGCGTTATGAGAAGTAAGGACAAATGAGAGGCGGACCGATAAAGAAGGGAATGGAAAAGAGGCTAAAGAAAAAGGAAACGAGAGCGGGGTCGATAAAGAAGAGGACAAAGAAAGAGAAGGTCGAGAATCAAGGATCAAACTCCAGTACTGGAACGTAGAATACAAAATACATATAATGAAGCAGAGAATGATAGAGCAGACAATTTTTCACTGAAAAGCCAAAAAATATTTTTAGAAAAATGTGCTTCTTGAATTTTGTATCGAAGTTACGGTGATAAAATATGGGAGGCTACGCCACTGAGTAAAAAACACGAGTACGAGCTTGAGACTTCGTTATACAAGAAGCCAGGCTCTGAGCGTGGGTGGAAGCGAGATGGCAATAGCGAGCGACTCGTGTTTGTGTGGCTGACGTTGGCAAGAGTCTTCCCTGTGTGCGTGCGCTTGCGCAGACAGGAATTCTTGCGCAAGTACCGACGTATGTAGGGAGGGCTGTTCTATACAGTCTGCACTTTAGAACAAGGTACGCATGTGTGAGTAACGATACGGCATGTGTGTCTTTTATGTGTGACCAAGCGCTGAAGACTCCTGCCGCCTACAGGCCGGATTGGTAACTAAGCACGTGGTTCTTCCGAGACAATATCGAGCCAAAGGAAGTAATCGAGACTTCAAGTCTGGGAGATACTCAATAAAAAAATGTTTAATAATGTATTTTTTTGTACAAATTATTTTATAAGATATTAAGTTTTGATAACTTAGCACTAAAATCCTTCAAGCTATTTTTGTGCATTGATATGCGAAAAGTACAGACGCTTTAGTGAAAAAGAGAAAAAGAGAATATGGCGTAGTTTTTATATTACATGTAACAAAGTTGATTTGTTTCGTTACTAGCATGTCATAGGTCCAATTTTTCTTTTCAACAAATGTACCATAATTCTTCCACTTTAGGGCCCTCACTAATGTCGAGAATAATTTTTGACTTTTAGAGCCAAAACAAGTACTCAAGCGGCCACTAACACTTCTGTATGCACTGAGTGGTCTAGAGGGTGACTTCGGCTTAAAATTTTGGGAAAAGCCGCCTTATTATGAATATCCAGAGTACCTTATCGAAAAGTTGGTCGTTAATTATTTAAACAATTTAAAAAAACATACAGTATTTATGATAAAAAAAAATTTATCAAATGTGGTACAATTGACCGTTTTCAATGTAAAGCGTTATAAACAATCGAATTTACACTAAAATTGACTTATTTTCAGATAGATATCTCAGTATCTATCGGAATTAAAAACTTGAACAAAAAAAAGATAAGATTTTATAGACATTCACTCGTGTTCTTTTTAAAAAACTAATTTAAACAATTAAGGACGAAATTTTCTAAAAGCACCCTAAATATTCCTAAGCAGGAGGTTTTTTTCGAAACTTTAATCCAAAGTCACCCTCTAGACCTCTCTGTGCACACAGAAGTATTAGTGGCGGCTGGATTAAGAGTTACTTTGGGGGGAAAAAGGTATCAACAGTTCTTCCACTATCGAAAATGAGAGCGTTGTTCTTCATACGAGGTCCGCGGTGGGAATGCACTTATCGGAAGAAGCGGTGACTGGTGAGTATCTCGGGTTCATTTTCCATCTCTGTTCCACCCACGTGCCGGCGGGAATTTGCATATGATAAAAGCCCAGTCTCCCCCCTCCAAGCGCCCTGCGTGTCACCCTTTCCACAGCATATACAGTGGGTATCCCGTCGTATCTATAACGATGAGATAGCGGTGCCACCTGTATGTAGGCGCGTGAATTAACAGTTGGCTTCCACGTGAGAAGATCGGAAGGGGTGAAAAGGGGGGAAGGAAGATGGGATGGAAACGAGGAATGCCCTAAACCACGTGGCGATCTGCTTGTCACTCGGAAGAGCCATTCGCCTGTTTCCACTCCGATGCCACACATCCTAAGGATCTCCCGCAGATTTCGACAAACCGATATCTTAACCCATCATCTTTCGAAGATAGATCATTAACAGAAAAGTCTGCCCAGAAGATTGTTGGGAATTAAAAAAGCATTGAGGAATTTTTGAAAAATAAGAGTGGATGTCGAAAAATTCATGTTTGAAATAATTCGCTTAACATTGCAAAGTGTTCTTCTGAAAAATGAGCAGTTACCTAAGATTGTATTTTCATAACATGTAGATCTTTTATAACAATGTTTTACAACTGAAAAGTGTATTCAACATTGCCAGGATTGAATTATTTTTAATCATATTAAATAAGAGGAAGTGAAGGTTTTTAAGAACGGAAATAAGTTTTCTAAAGCGAAATTGTACATGTGTAAACCTGATGAAAAAAGGTGCTTAAATGAATAAAAATGGGTTCTGTTTAGCGATTTGAAATTCAAATTTCCGCTAGAATTGAGATTCAAAAGATCCGTTAGTCATTCCTCGTCTCGGGCATCTGTTGTTCGAAGCTAACAGTAAAGTACAAGTGTATAGTAGTGCGAGACGTCTGTCACAGTGCCATCGCACGGGGCGACTGACTGTCTGAGATCGTAGAGCATTCGATCGAACCGAAACACGGAATCGAATGTGACTCGATGTCGGGGCAGCGAAGTACTACGGCACGTGCTTGCCGAAAGGAGTGGTGGGAATGTAAGTTATGCGCAGCACGTGATCTTCAAAGATGCATATGTTCAACGTCCATCCAAGCATTTCTTCATTCCCACGTGAACTTGTCTGCGTGACTTTTGTATAGGCTTTAGCAACATTCGACAAGAGGGTTTCGAGCCTTTGCAGATTGATACCGGGCCCCAAGGCGAGGAAAGTCCTACCGTAGGCAGAGATTTTGCAGCCGATCGTCCAAGATTCGAAAGGTTCGTTCACAAGAGCCACCGGCAGGATGAGATTACTTTTCGATTCGAAAGTCTTAGGTCCAAAAATAAACTGAACTTTTACGTAAGAATAATTAGAAACGAATTTTGCAACACCTCGCAGAATACGAGAAGCTACAAAGAGTCTTCATAAATTCAAAAAGAAAAATAAGATTATGGATACAAATTTTTATAATATCGTCAGAATGGAATGCACTTCATGCAAAACTATAACATATTCAGTACAGGCAGCAGGAGGGGGGTGATTAATTAGAGTTTAGTAACATGACGTATGCGTGATTTTAGGGTTAAGTTATGCAGGGGGGGGGGGGAGTCAAAAATTGCCAGAAAAAAGCGTTACATATTTTTTGAACGCCCCCTTGCAGCATTGCTGTAATTTCTATCTCTTGATATATTTGCCGTGTGTTTTTAGGGAGAAGTCATAGAACGAGGGCTGTGCTCTAGACAATTTATCATCGTAGATCTGAATAGGAGACACGTAATCAAGTGGCGGACTTGTTAAAATTGCAAGCCTGGCTAGTCTTCTTTCTTCCCACTCCCCTTTTCACCTCCTACTCTCTTTCTCCCTACTCCCATTGTCATTCAGTTTATGCCGATATAGAATGTAAACATTGCGACTGTCACCTGTTGTTACTCGCGCATAAATAGGTTTCATTCACGGTCAACTATTCGCCGTGGCATCGCCCTTGCCGGCTGGTTCATTCGTTTCTACATAAGCCGCAACACAGTCGTATCTCGTAACTTTACCGATTGCGGGCTCACGTGCCGTAAGGCGATTCATCTTTTCGATAAGCGCCGACGCCAGTCGGTATTCGTAATAATGATCGGCATCTCGGGCCGGATTATGCGATTTCGCTTTGCATGTGTCTGCTCGAGTTGCTTGCCTGCCACTGAAAGGGAAAATAATGAATGGGGATCAATGGACTTCGATTGCCGTGACTACTCACACCCGGCGATTATCCCACTCAGCGATTATCGCGACCGCGTCTTGCTCTGTCGATCAACGAGTCACGTGCTACATGCTAGATACTTCAACAGACAAAATTTTCCCATCTTCAGTATGAATACCTAAATCTAATGGATAATGACTACATATAGTATGCATCAGTAGCGAAATTTACGAAATCCGTATAATTACGTTTCCATGTAATTATAAGTTAAATTTACAATAAATTTAATACATATGATATTATTAACTAGAGAGTTCGGATGTATAAACTATACGTTCAACAAATACGAGATTGCTATTATATCATTATTATTCGATCTTGAAATTTTAAGAAAGTAGTCTTCTTTCAAATTTTGATGCTTCTTGATTTCGAGGCCCATGCCGTCAGTCTGCATACATCATTTATTATATGCTTGCAATTTGTAGGTAATTGCAATTTCCTAAAAATATAACGCAAGACTTCCAAATTTCAGCATGTCATTGGCGATCAGAATATGTATATTGTGGAAAACATTGTTCAATCTTCAGTCATATATGTGTCTCAAGATTCACTTGATGTTTGAAATGCAACTGGGTAGTTTATGTATAGGAGCGGAAGACGAACCTCGTCGGCAACCGAGCCGAATCCGACTGAACAGCAGAATAGAAGCGACAACGACAAAGTGCATTGCTCGTTGTAATGGGGGATGAGAGGTGAGGCGAGGTAAAGTGCAGTGAGTTGGGTTCCCCTCGTTTAAAGGGTGGGTGGGGGGATGGGGCTTACTGTGGCAAAGGTGGAACATTGGGAGGGAGTTCGGAGGGTAGGAGGACATCCACAATGCAGCACGCATACTCCAAGGGCTTCCTGTACATCGAGTACTTGCATTTGCCTGTGTTCATGCACTTATTGCACACACATCGACACACACTGACGTTTATAAGTATCTTCCACTACACATATGTAGAATGTACATAACGTCTGTGGCGATGCCGTTTACGTCGATATCGTCAGCTGTTGCTTCTGTCACGATCGACAATGCCTGTTGTGTGTGTGTGTGTGTGTGTGTGGGTCTATCAGCATGTGTGGGCTTACGAATTCATTTCAGGTGTGGGTTTACGAGTGGAATGTGCGATTGACAGTGTCAGAGGAAACAACAGTCAGCCCGTATGCATCATCTTGTGTGAGTGTGGGTGGAAGAACGTGGAGAAGAGGTATCATATGTGAAAACACGTGCTTTGGGTCGACAAGATTTTAGCTATAAAAATGTTGTTGTTTAAATATGATTTGTTGTTATTTTTTAACTCCATGTAATATTTAATATATATTTCTACAAAATAATAATGTAATTTATTTACATGATGTAAGGATAATCGAATGGAGGTTTCACTTATTAATGGTATTTACGTACATATTATTATTTAGCAATTTCAATGCTTGAGAATTTGGGGGCTTGAGTCTATTAATATAGGTTACACTGTTCTTTCGTATTTCATTTGGTACATTCCATGGTGCTTCAAAGATGTTTCTTAACGTTTCTGATTGGAATCTCTGCCATTATATATTAGTAGATTTTAGTCGTCCAGCTGCTCCACCTTTTTGTAGCCATGCATAATACTGCACCATAAATCCTTTAATTTGACTTTTACCGCCTTACCACTAAGGGTGTTTCCCTAACCCTAACCAAATATTGTCTTACAGTTAGCGTAACATTAAAACCTAGGCTCTAAGGACAAAGCCATCATAAGAACAATGCTAATCCACTTGCGACAAAGATATCACAAAAGGTATGCATTCCAAATTAGTAGGTTCACATTCAATACCCAAAGAAAGTCAAACCTGTAGAACCCATGCTGAGGGCATATCGAGGGTAAAGGAGGAGGGTTAAGGTCGAAGAACTTTTGTACAGAGGCCGATTGAATGCGGAAAAGTGACGAGCGAAAATGAGTGTGGATCGAATATCAGGGTGGGTTTATGTGAAATGAATGGCACCTGTTCTGGGGTCACATTCTTCGTGACCAAAATGAAACGAATGGTTGGAAACAGGTGGTATTATTCCTCTACAGCTATGACAATACGGTGGATTATCGGAGCCATTAAACCGAGGCATGAACTTGGCCCGTCGACTTAACAAAGGGAGGCCACCAGCTCGATGGTTAAATGAACAAGAGGGGGAGGAGGATCGGGCGATGAACTTGACCTGCGACAAAAACAGTCCTTAGAGAGAATTTAACTTAGAGAAGAGTACAGATAAGAAAGATTGCGGGCGAGTCGACGCGATGTCGCCCACGCGACCAGATATCCCCCTGTACCCGTTATTTCAGAAGCAGTGGTTAGAGAACAACACCGTTAGCTACACGTGCTTCGAATTTTCGAACGCAGACAAAATTCTTCGTTTTCACTTAGAAGACCTACGTTGTACTGGTTACCAAAACTTTGTTAGAGTAAAAATTGAACTGAAAGAGAATCTAATGAACTTTACAGGTCAGTTTGATGACAAAAAACGTTATTTTACAGCTTCTTTGAAAAGAGATTATCTGCATTTATTACATTGTCTCGTGTTGCGGAACAAAATAGTGAAGGAGAGTTCATGTGAGAGTGCATAAATGTTATCGTAAAACACACATGCACGTATAACACATTCGCGTGCGGGCGCTTTTCACCTCATACTTCCGATAGTGCGAGGGAGAGAGTCGTCGCACGCTCGATAGACTTTTAATCGAGCGGTGCATTCGAAATGTAAACAAAACAATGTATTGCATAAACCGGCAAAGCCACGTGCTGTCGTCTTTGTCAATCGTTCTCTTTAATGTCAGTGTGGGATTCATAATGAAAAGAATTTTCAAAGAGCTCCGTTTAAACTTTAAAGGGCAGGTATATTACATAAATAGGGTTGCATCTGGCTGAGGCAGGTAGGTGACGCGTTGTAAAAGCAATTGGATATAAATCACTTTGAGTCGGTGGCTCGTGGCTTTCGTGGTAAAACTATATCCGGAAACCACAGCGAATTTATGAATGGAGGCGGCCTATTGACAGATTGCGGCTTGATAGCTCTCTCATTAATGACCCCCCCGCGCACTGGGGTTTTCTACACAACGTCGCATAACTCGACTACTCAACGTCACCCACACAATAGCGTGTAAGAGCGAGGAGACGTAAAGAGTGTTTGTTGACATTCTACTCGCCACAAGTCGCCGGTCAATAGCAGAAAGTAGACATTCTCTGTTATTTATATACACGCTTATTAGAAGAGGGTCTTTTACCGGCCGGTTTGCAATTGGCGTTTGTACCTGTTGTACGTGAACACGCGCTCCAACTCAACAGTAAGTCTCGCGTAAACAAGGGGACACTTGTCGCATCGCTATCTACATAAATGAGTGTACTTGTTTGCGGAAGAAAGCGAAGGTTGCCTTTCCTTCCGACTAGAGAAAGAACAAATTTTGCCTTCCGGAGAGGATATAAAGATCATAAGGATAACATAAGTCTTTTTCAAATATGTACCCGAAAGATTTACTTTTAGAAAAAACTAATCCAATATTCACATCTTTGGAAACATTTATGGTAACATTTCTTCTCGATCCCCATTTGCTATATAGCTCTGACGTTTGTGAATTCAAAGCCATTGCATAAAAGAAGAATTTCACGATCTTTGACGAAATATCGTAGAAAGGGGAAAGGTAGGAGGTGGAATGGTTCGACAGAGTGGAAGATCGTTGTGGGGATGAGCAAGAGCAACCACGTGGATTTGGTGACTTTATGTCAGGCATCGGGACTCGGTCAAGTTCTAATTCGACTTTGTCAGAACCAGGACGAGTTCTATCAAATCGCCCGAAATTGCACAGCCAGTCCTGGCACCACATTATACCGCTGTTATTTCAAAATCCGAAAAATAATACTTTAGATTATGCACTATAATAGGAACAATATTTTTGGTCCTACTTTCTTTTGTACCAATATTTTATATTTCTACAGCATATATCAAATTGGGCCGATTTAACACACACATCATTTCAAAAAGACACTTGCTTCCTTTGTTAGTTTGCGAAACACTACTCTCAAAAATGGTAGACAAAACATGCCGATATGCTTTTATAATTTTAGGTCTTATACTCTAAACTTAAACCGCAATTTTCAGAATAGGATAAGAGATTAAAATAGAGAAAATAAAGAAGACGATCGTCTCTATCAAGAACAAAAATTACTTAAGCTACTGCAACTAAATATAGCCATACAAATCTAATCTCGCGGTGAGAATAAAGCCCAAAGTGTCAAATTTTGATCATAAACTGGATCATAATGGAAAAATAATTGACACCTATGTAGGAAAATTCACTTCACGAACTATTCTGGACAACCCTAATAATAATTGTACTCGTATAATCATCAAAGATGCCCCAACAATAAAAAATTCTTTTCCCGACAATAAAACACAATCTAAACAATTTTGCCAAACAACAGAAAAACATGCATATAAGTTTATGTCTACTTTTCGACTGTCAGAATTATTTCAGATATAATCCCACACATTAGAAAAAAGGTTTGACTCCTCCGCATTGAAAAACTACTCTTAATAAAATAAATTTATACTTTCAACAGAGACAACATTATTTCACCCACAGTGGTTTTAAGCAACACATTCTCGCATTTATTAGAAATCAAATTTAATTCATTCAAACCGAAACAGTATTCTCCACAATTATTCCATTTGTCGAGACATATTTCTAAACAAATCTTTTCACCCAAGGTACAAAAAATGTGTCGCGCACAGTACAATCAACGAAACAATAATTGTGACAATCTGATCTCTCGTTCAAAAAATTCGCTATTAGCAAAGAAAAATGATAAATAAAACTTTATTCACTGATTCACAATACATTAACAGACATACGTAACACGTTAAAGGCAAAATGTGTTTTGATCCGCAAAGAAACACTACCAAGTTTTCAAATCATCCACACCTTTTGAAAAATCAGAATGAAGATTTTCTCCTCACTGACAATATAAGATCATCAGAAAATGTTCTTGCAACACAATTTCAGATCCTCTAACAGTCTAACCTAATTCTAACCTCTAACCCAAACCTAAAACCCAGTCCTGCATGGAAAAAGAAGATTAAAGTAGAAAAAATGTCTTCGAGATAGAAATTTTCATAAATATCTTCTAAAAAAGAAGGCAGAGAAATTAAAGTGGATAAAAAAGCAATGGTTGGATAGTGTTGGGTGAAATGGGCAAATTGA
>CAKNWT010288242.1:0-11423 GCA_932066315.1 Andricus coriarius | reverse complement strand
TGAAAGGGGCATAAGGTATTAATAAATACTGAAAAAGCTCTTTAACCGCACATTCGAGCCACTCAATAAGGGCAAACTATTTCATCCGTATTATACCAGAAACGCAATTCTATCTCCGTACCATCTAGATTAAAACGCGGGTAATGTTTTGACGCTTTGCTTATAATTGTAAATTTAGAATTTTCAGGCATTCCACCACCCTGATTTGAAAGATCACTATGATCATTTGTTTTGTGGTCCTCAAGCACGTGTGCAAGATATCCGTCATCACCGTCATTCTGCCGTACAAGTTAAAAAGACACTTGTGGCACATCTTTGAGGAAAATGAGAGCTTTTTTCTCCTGTATTTTTCTTTATGAAAACCCGCATGTCGATTTTTTTAAAGCAAATAACAAAAAATATAACATTTTTTTTTACAGAATGAGAAAAATGTTCATTAATTTATGTAAATGATGTTGAAACATTTATAAAAAATTAATTTCATAACGCTTTTTCGAGAAAAAATCTTTTTTGTTGATTTTCTCCGTTCGAAACTGAACAGATATAAGTGTCTTTTCAACTTGTACGAACGCATTATTATCATAATTATTTGGCTCTTGATGATCATCATTATCATTCAAATGGATGCGAAAGTAGAAACATAGAAAATGTGGTGTTGAAAGGCGGTTTTGAAATGTGGTCAGGAGTAGATAGTGAATCACATGGTAGTTAAGGAATCGGTTTGATTATGAATGAAAAAGCAAGACAGCATCTCGCAGATCAAGGATATGTATCTCCCAGATTGCTGTGGGTTAGAATGAATGTAGGAATCAGAAGAATATTTATCATAGCGTGCTACATCCCGGTTGATAGTGATCCGAGAGAAGTGAAAGACGCCATCTGGGACACTTTAAATGATAGAATAAGTACTTGCGATCATGATGAAGGATTCATTCTGCCAGGAGATATGAACGTAATTTAAGAGATTCAAGAAAAAATTACAACAAGTTAAGATTAGTTAACTTATGCTTAGAAAAGGGCTTTTTATTACAAATACTTGGTTTAGACATAAAATGATCCACATGTACACCTGGCGTAAAAGAAATAGCCACAGAATAATTGACTTTGGTATTGCGGATGGAAGACTAAGAGAACTAGTAAAAGATACAAAAGTCATGAGAGGCTCTGAATGCAATACTGACCATTACCTTCTAGTCTCCAAAATAAACTTAGGGCGGGGACGGAGAAGATAGAGAACCAAACAAACAAAACAAGCGCGAATAAAAATTGAAAATTTACAGAAACCGGACGTGCGAATAGACTTTCAGAATAAATTAAACGAACCCATAGATAGGGAAACTTGTGAAGCGCTTCTACGCAATAAAGATATAGAGGGAACATGGACTATGTTACGAGATATCATTGTCAAAACTGCGACTGAAGTGTGTGGTACGGCGGTTGTAGGAAGAAAGTCTGGTGATGCATGGTGGAATGATGAAATCGAGGCTGCCCGACAAGAAAAGAAGCGTACAAGAGAACGTTGAACATCACAGGTGTTAACTATGAGGAGAGAATTAGGCTCAAAAATGATTACAGACACCAAAATAGAACAGATAAACGACTAGTCAAGCATGAGAAACAGCAAGGGTGAAATGCTATATGATACAGACGGGATAGTACAAGCTTTACAAGACTCTTTTAAAGAATTATTAGGTGGTGAAGATATAGGGCTACATTACTGCGACATAGAACATAATACATTAGAAAACCCAATTGAAAAGGTAGAGCAGGGTCCATTCTCAGAAATAAAAACATATCAAAAAAAGCTAAAATGGCCATACATAATTCTATATATGTACCGAATGTACTATACGGTAGCGATACATGGACCTGTCAAGAAAACAATAAGAGTAAAGTAAACGCGATTGGCATGAAACTTCTGCGCACAACATGCGGGAAAACTCTGAGGAAAAAGTTCGAAACGAGATAATCCTCAAAGAATGTGGTACAGGAGAGACACCAGTTGACATATGGTAAAGAATTCAGTTAGGACGGTTTGGACATGTTGAAAGAATGAAAGATAAACGACTGACCAAACAAGTGTATACAGGTAAAGTAAATAGCAAAATGCTCAGAGGTAGACCACCGAAAGAATTGTTAGATTCTGTGAATGATATATTCTTCCAAAGAGACATAAGATGCCATAGAAACAAAAGAGCTTGCATGAAAAAATGCATGGTTGCGAAGGAAGCTGGAGCAGTATGCCAGGACAGAAAAGTGTGGTGACAAATAGTTTGTAACCAGAGTGAAAATAGAGTGAAGGACGCCTGAAACAAAAACCTTGGATACTAATGGGCCCACGTACCTACAGACTGAATCTTAAAAACACTAAAAGTAGCTAAACAATGAATTTTATTAACAGTTTTCAACAGAAAATAGTAAAGCGAATAGTTCAGATATCTTGCAGTGTAAATTATTTTTTTTAATAATCCACTATAAATGATGTGAAACATTTAGAAATTTTTTGTGCCCTACGCTAACGTAGTTTACTCTATACCTCATATTTTAAATTAATTTGAGATTAAAAATATATATTTGTTCAGTTCTTGAAATCTACGTGACACATTATTAATATTTGTAGAGAAAGAGGCCTTATCTAACCAATGTTCTTTCATGAATTTCAATTGTAAAAGACTTTCCAGAAAAATGTTTGTCAAAGTGCGATTTTATCTCTAGGTGGAATGATAGAAATGGATATGTTTACTTTAAACATAAATTATCTGATTTTCTCAAGGTAAAATAATGATAGGCGTGCGAGAGCTTAACTTCTGCAAAATAAATGGTGTCATACTAATTTATATATTTCATGTCACCAAGACCTGCAATTATCTGTGAACGCAATTTATGCTAGGGTGGGGGAAAATACAAATATTTCAAAACAGTATATATACACGAAACGTGAGCATATTCACTAGTTACGTTATTCTCAAAATTTTGCGTTAATTAGTTTTTCCTACATTTTGAAAAAATGAGAATTCTTTTTGGTCTGTTTTTAACGTTGGACGTTATTCTTAATTATATTGGTAAGTAAAAAAAATTATTCTTATTTTTTTATATTTCCTTTCTTTAGTAAGGTAATGGGTTAAGCAGGGCGAACGCGATGTGGCTACTCCAAACAGAATTAAACTTTCCGTAGTTCCAGGTCTGTAACCACGGAAACTTTACCTCAGTTGGAAGTAATCAGATGACTATTACCCTGCTTCAACGATTACCTGAAACGTTCCGTACCTCAAATTTTGTCAGTTATTAATATGAAGAAAATTTTATACAATCCAATAAAAAATTTCAGATATCTTTTAGAATTACTTGGAAAACTTTAATTTCACAATTTATGTTGTGACTGACTTATATGCAATAAAATGGAATAATTTAATTGCGCTTTTACTACATATTTATAATACATTTTCAAAATTACAAATTAATCAATCTTTTTTGTCTTTTCACAGAAATATCATCAGGTATGGAGCCCAAAACGAGGGACTTTCTGGCAAATTTTGGGAAGAGTATCGAACATGCGAATCATCAAGGTATATTTTTATATTATGTATGTATGTATGTACGCATGTATATATCTTTATTGCCTCTATGAATAAAAGATTCTGTGGCAAGGGAATGCCACTATGAAAGAATAAGTTATAATATCGTATGTACAATGGGTTTGGCGAAGGTACTGTACATGATCCTGCAAAGGAACCTGCACCGACAAAGGAACCTCTGAATGATCCGGTACAGGTTCCTTTGCGAAGTAAATTGAGGCGCGGGTTTCTGTACAGAAACACGTGTAGGGTCCTTTACATAAAGCTATCGCGAAAACTCATGTCGGTTACAGCTATAAAGTTGCGTTCCTTTTATTCCCTTGAAGATTCAAATCACTATCGAAAGAGTCAGGTCACTAGCGAACCCTCGCGGATTACTTCCTATGCAGATTCACGTATAAGATCCTGAACAAGATCCTGTACATGAACCCACATCTTAATTACCTATGTGAAGGAACCTGTACAGAATGATTCAAAGGTTATCTTGCATACAGGTTCCTTTGCAGGATCATATACAGTTTCCTTCGCCAAATTCCTGCACAGGTACCGTCAAGATTACCTGTACAGGTTCGTGTTGCAGGTTTGTATACAGGAATTCTCAGCTGGAAGTACTATTCGAACAGAGAGAAAGATCTGATTTGGAAGCATGTACTTGTAAAAGCTGTAGATCGAGCGAAACATCCTGTAGGGTTTATATTTACCAATAATAAGTGAAGATTGCTCTCGTTGATCATATCAATGTTACGCAAGTAATGATTTATAAGGGGCGAGTAGATTAGTCATTTAGTGAAGATGTGCAAAAGATCTTCATTTTCTCTTACATTACATAAATTGGATTTTTTTTTGTGTTGTTAGATTGGAACTAGGTCCATCCTGTATTATATCCTGCACTACAAATTCTTTCCTGGCACCATTAACTTAGCTTTATCCGCGAAAGTATTTTGAAAAACTGAACATGAGTAATTTGCCCTGAAAAAGGATTCAAAAGTTTTAAACTTTGGGAGGCCATAATTTATGAACTGTTGGGGCCGGGTCATCATAATTTTGTTAATTACTGGAAATTACGTCTACTTCAATTAAAATCCAGACAATTTTTTCGTAAAATTAACAGGTTCCAAAGTACAGATATAAACTTGAGAATGAGAGTTTTTAGCATCTCTTTTTTTTAAATCGGGGTTATTTGAAGAGTCATAACTCTGTGCCTATTACAGATAGAAGGTTTTTTTATTTCAACTTTCTCAGAATTTTCTCTCATTTTATTTTCCTGTTGAACATCTTGCTGCAATATTCAATGGGGCAGGTCAGTCTGCGCAAATACGATTTTTCAAACTTTTTTCAAAAATATTTTCTGGGCGCGTCGCAGTCATTTCTAGAAAATTTGGAATTTTCGTCAGGGTCGCTCATTAAAACGTTTGAGCAAAAAAAAAAACGGCTAATAAGCATTGGAATAAATTATACAAAAATGTTCAAGGAATTAATGTAAAAACTAAACAAACTACAAGCAAGGAATAGTTTGTTTCAGACCACTTATAACTGCATAATTTCCCTGATATCTTCAAAATTGCTTGGATTTTCATTGAAATCATCAAAATTCTTTGAAAACTCTTGAAATCCCTGATATCTTTGGATATATTTTTCAATACATTAAAGTAATTGAAATCTGTTACAATTCTTAGAAACCCCCCGAAATTTGTAAAATTCTCTAAAATAATTGAAATCCTGGGAGGTCCTATAAAAGCTCGTACATTTTCTGAAATTATTTTAAGTTTCTTGCAATCATTGAAAATCCTACAGTATTCTTCGGCATCCTTTATATGTCCTTTAAATTCTTTAAATTAACTTAAAATCTTTAAAATCCTTATATTTTTTCCATGCATAGCACTTGAACTCGTTAAAATCCCTTGAAATATTTTGAAATCGTGAAAATCCATTACAATAGGTAGAAACCGCACTGTTAGGAATGTCTGTAGGAATTTTCAGAAAGGCGTGACTAAAGCTTTATGCAGTAATCGTTTCTAAATATTACTAAACAGGAACGAAAATTTCAGAAACGACAATTGCATAAAGCTTTAGTCACATGCTTCGGAAAATTCTGTCACAATTTAGGAATTTTTAGATACAGTAACTAAGTAAATTTAAGAAATTACAAATTTGTTTTCGATTAATTAATTTTGAACTAAAATATTTAATCTATATTTGTCCAGATAATATAAACAATAATAATTAGGGAGGGCAAAAGCACTATCGATAATATTTATGTCTTGCAGCACGTGGTGCACAGAGAATTAGCGAAGAAGTGGTTGAAAGTGTAAGCGTTTTTTGTGGATCTCAAAGGCGCGTTTACTTCGGTGGATAGGGGGAGGTTGTGGAGGCGATGGAGAAAAAGGGAGTGGAGAGAGTCCTGATTGAGAGGGTAAGGGAGATATGAAGAGACGAAACATAGGGTCAGAGGAGGGGAGGGAATTTCCGATTTGCGCTTAGCTCAAATCTTTTTGCGATTGTAATTGAGGATATTAAAAGTAAGCTAGCGGCCGGACTGGTCGGAGAAGTTAGGGTAGGATGGGGTAGGATATGGTCACTCGCGTAAGTAGATCACATAGTGCTGCTGACAAAAAGCGAGGAGGCCTGAAAGGAGATAACGAAGAAGTTGAGAAGATACCTGGATAAGAACAGGTTAGAGCTGAATTCGGAAAAGTGCAGTGTTATGGTGTTCAGGCAAGGAGGTGGAAGGGATAAGGGAGGTGAGTGGAAGTGGAAGGAAAAGGCGGCGCAGGAGGTGAAAGTATCTGAGCTTCATTTTTCGGAGTAATGGGGGAGTAGATGGTCATATAAAAGAGAGAGTGAGAAGGGCAAATGTGGTGATGAAGCGGGGGTGGGATCTGGGAAAGAAGTTGTTCACAGATGATTTTAGAAGGAGAATGAAATTGTCCAAAACTCTAGTGATGAGCGTCTTATTTTATCGACTGTAGGTATGGGAGTAGAAGGACATTGGGGTTGGCAAGGAATAAGCTTATTTCTATTTTTAGGAAGGAGATGGGGAGATCGAGTTTAGGAATTATAACAGGGAGTCAGGCGTGTAAATATAAGGAGAAATTTTTGGAAGAGGGCCGAATTAAGCTGGTTGGAGAGTGTTGGTGGAAGAGGGAGAACAGGAGAGGGGGTGGGGAAATGGAGGTTGAAAGGAAAAGATATTTTAGAACGAATATGCTGCAGACGGATGAAGTGAGAAGGATGCACGAGGAAGGTGTATAAGATAGTTAAGAAAAACAGCATGAAGAGAGAGAAGGCAGGAGAGAATAAACGGGTCAAGTTTTAACGGAAACTATGGGTGAATATGCCAAGAGAGAGAGAGCGCAATATTTGTGTAAGATAGAAGACAAAGGAAGTCACGAGCTTATAGCGAGGATGAGATGTGGGTATGCATGGAGGGGTTTAATAGGTTTTGGCTTTCTAGGGAGAAGCGGATGTGTGAATTGTGCGATGAGGGAAAGCAAGAGTGGAGCACTGGTTGTATCTCGCTTCGCGCGCACTTGAATTAATAAATTTGTCCAAAACGGAAAAGTTTCTATACCGTTTCTACCGTGATCCGGGACTTCTGTTTCAGGTGCAAATTTTTGCCATTACAAATTTTATTTTATCTTGTGTCGCATCCACTATTTCCTCTTGCATGCATATCGCTGTCTATAAGTACGTTTTATCACGAAATAAAAATGTAACTTTTATATTACAGTGGGACCTCGTTCGTGTCGTACTCGTTCGTGTCGCTGTCGGCTTCGTGTCGTGGTCAAGTGACCCCTGAAAACCTCGTTTGTGACGCGGAAATTACGTCAAAAAGTTGCGTGCGCACCACAATCCAGTGCTGTTCCTAATGGTATTGTGGTATCTAGTCATGTACCCCCTAGTCGGACCCCCTGGTATAAATCACGCTACTTGAGTACGCCCCTGAAACGACCGGAAATGACGTTTGCGACACGAACGAGGTTCCTGGTCCCAAGTCTGCGACACGAACGAGGTCCCACTGTATATCACCGTCACAAATCTTAATGTAGCTGTCAACTTTCTGCTGAGTTTTGATTAATTCATAAGATAAAAAAGCTTGAGGTTTCTCTTTGAAAAGTAACCTAATGCAAACATACGATTGTTTCCTTTCAGAAAAATGTAATCTTCTTGTTTCTTCTTGCAGAATTGAGTTCCGGAACTTCTTATTCTCCTGAAGGAAATTTTCCAGAAAGGACTCTTACTCTTGACATGCCTCATTCTTCTGCCAGATCTCATTCTTCTGCCAGATCTCCTTCTCCAGCTGAGCCTCTTGTTCGTGTCCGATCCAGGTCTCCTCCTCCCAGGCATCGTTCTTTAACCATACTTGGATTTGAACTTGATGAAATTGGACTTATTCGGCTTATTCCCTACACCAATCTGCACCGGCGATTCGAAATTCGAAGATACACTTTTCCTGCTGATAAACCGATTCAAGTGCTCGGATCATACAATAAATTTATGCCCATGCCAACCGAAGAACGAAAAGTATTAACAACATCCACTGGAGACGTCGTTGCAATATTGGAAACTAATACAATGCTTCGTGGAATATATAATTACAATGGAAAACGGGCGGGAATAAACATGAGAAGCGGCGCGGTTTTCGAATTGCCCCCAGATTTAGTACAAGAAACTCCATTATCCTGCCGTAAAAGAATCCCACGCAATTTTCAAATAATAAATGTAAACGACATTCCTCGACCTAATTAATTAATTTGAAAAAAAATAGTGTAGCATTCGAGCCGAGAAAATCGGTAACCTCGCTAGACATCACTCGGTACCAAATTTTTTTTCTCGATATGTTCTACTCAGTGAATTTTTCGTTTTATTCTTATCGGATCGTGTACTTATTTCTGAGCGAGAAGATTAGAAGATGATACTTGAAACAATAATTCATAATGAAAGGCTTTCATCAAATTTAAAACATTGTTTCAGTCTAAAGTATTTCAGTTTTAACTAATTCAATTTGAAATTTTCCAATTAAGAAAAAGAATAAGTGTTTAATATTTAGCAATATTAGACTGTTAATTTATGACGAGTAATTTTAAACCAAATATTCAAAACTAAACAATTTAAAACTGATTTGTTTAAAATAGAAAGCCTTGAATCGTTAAAATTTTAAAGAGCTTCTAAACTTAGAATTTGTAAGTATAATTTGTGTGTGGAATTGTTGAATTTTAATGTATAAATGGCAATGGAGCACTTATTATTTGCAGAAAAAATTCGAGTAGATTTTTGCAGATTTCGAACAAAAAATTTAAAAGTTTTTTAAGAATTGTGAAAGGCTTCAAAAGAATAAAAACATTTCCTCCAGTTTCCTAGGAGCATTGCGAATGATTTTTTATTTTGAAATATTATTTTAAGAAAATATTTAAGAAGATTTAAAAAGATTGTCAAAATTGTCAAAAAATAACCTGGAAGATTTTAAGAAAATTTGTTTAATTTTGCAGGATTTTCGGAAAATTTTAGGAAAAATTTGAATCATTTTGAAAGATATTTGAAAGTTCTAAAAAAATTTCAAAAATAATTTACAATTTGACCAAATTTAAAACAATATGTAGATTTTTCAATATTTTGAAATAAAATTGTTAGGCTTTTTAAGGAAGCTTTCTTGAAAGTGAATCTGAATCTTTGAACTCCACAATTTATAAAAGTTATAAATGCTAAATTTTGCAGTTCAACTATGCTTAATTTAAAATTGTTCAGTTGAAAAGTGTTCATACCTTCCATTCTTTACGTGTAAATTATTGAGAATATCAATACAAAATTTTCGAATTGAAAAACTTTCAAGCTTTTATTTTGAAAGTTCAAAATTCAAGAGTTTCAATTTCAGTGCTTTAATTCGCAGTTCAGTTTTTACTACTCCAAATAGAAAAATTTTTAGCTTCAGAGTTCGAATTTTTTAATTTCATTGACCGTGAAAAATTCTTGTGAACTGGGATAAAACCGGGAAATTACCAGGAATTTTTTTCTTTAATCAAAACGGCTATCCTAGAAATATATGTTTTAAATTGTCCAAGTTTCTATTTTTCCTAACTGTCAAATTCATTTAAGTTTCAATTATTTATATATGCGTACAGTGTTTAAGCTAGAGATTCGTCCTCTTTTAAATGTAATCCAGGTGTAACCCAAAATTACAGTTTACAAAATAGTTAAAATTCTAAAAAAACGTATAGGGTGTTTTCTTCAAAATTCTTTATTATTTTTATATTTCTAATAAAGTTATAAATACATCGCGGTCACACGGCCGTAGGGGGCCAGGGTACGGCGTGGGAAGAAGACCAACGCCAAGGTCTCTTCTCTAAATTCGCTCCACCGCCGCGCCAATTAAAGGCATTCGCACATAAAATGCCGCTGTCGTGCGCTGGAAACGGCTCACGCAGGAGCCGTCCATGCGCATACACATAGTGCTGGCCAATCACGTACAACCAGTCATACGGTTGCAGTCACGGGGTAAGCCGAACGAGGAACCGGCACGTTAGCGGTACGTTAGCCCCGTGACTGCAAAGGCAAGGCTAGTTACACCGTGATTGGGCAGCGCTATGTGAATGCGCACGGACGGCTTGTGCGTTTGCGCCATCTGCGATGGGCCGAAGAACTAATATCACACCCCTTAATGCCTCTCAGTCCCTGCACCCTAGTCCTGAAAATTCGTCATATCCCTGTACAGAGTTCACCGAGTCTGTTTTATGTGCCAACACCTTAAGTCTCGTGTCTCGTCCACTGCCTCATCCCCGAGGAAAACCCCTAACTTCAAGGATCAGTCGCCATCAATTACTCTCCACAACCTTGGCTTCATTGCCCGGGTTCACCCAACATCGCTCGTCCGTCATTGGCTTCACCGCCTGGCTCGGGCTTAGGGGGTAGTTTGTTGAATGAACCTTATTATTACCGAAATACTGCATTTACCTCTAACTTCGCCCATCTCTCGACTATCCACAATCCCGCCTATCATTAATTTGTGATATCCCTCACATAGTATATATTATAAACTTTCTTTTTAATTTGAGACGTTTCACCAAGGTACGTTTGATAGAAAGGCGGAGGACTGGGTGACTAGGAAGTACTGACCTTATTCCTTTTTCGAAGAAATATTTCATTGCGTATATGGTGTAAAAAGTTGATCTATATTCAAAGTAGATGTTTCAGAAGATTGCAGATTTTGACCCGATACAGTCAAGTTCGACTTCGAAACTTTTTTCAAATGATAAAAATCCTAATATGAAAGAAAAAGACAATGAGAACTCGAAATTGAAGGAAAAAATAAAGTCTTTTAAAAATGATCTAGAAATAAAGAAGGAAAACATTGCTTTCAAGGCAGTATTATAATAGAATATTATGGTCTAAGAATTATAGTTGGAGGAGGTGAAAACACTAAGACGGAGACTTTGAAAGCAAGCAGTCAACTTGGTGAAAGTGAAACAGGCATTAAATTATTCTGTAATGGTAAAGCTTAAACTTAAGCGCCTGAACAGGAGCAGCTTATCACAGTGGGACAAAATCACGAAAAGCTGGCCAAAAGTCCAAAAATCAGTATTCGAGTCTTGAAATTTCAGGGAGTGAGTCCCTTAGACAAATGTCCCGAAGGTTCAGTGTTGCTAATTAAAAGTCCCCAACGCATATGCCTGCTTAGATATAGTAGTTCAAAAGTAGCCCTTGTGCGAGCAAGTTGTGTCGATTACGGACCAGTAATGTGAGCGTCGTGCTTAAAGTGACGCCAAAACTTATGAAATTGACGAATTAAAAGTTTAAAAAATGGAGTCTCCTGCTTAATTTTTCCCATGATGCATTATAGATTAAAAAATTGCT
>CAKNWT010288230.1:6689-20975 GCA_932066315.1 Andricus coriarius | reverse complement strand
TAAACAACATCAAATACGGGAATTCAAATTTCGTTTGCAACTTGGTCCACCGTATCACTGCGTATCACTGCGCCTATGTCAATTCATCATGGCGGTCGACCAATGAAATGCGAGAATTCAAAAATGGCTCTTGCGCAAATATCTTTTTCAAAACTCGGGTGCATTACGGGTTGCATTTGGGGCTATTTCTTATACACGGAACAACCCTATGACTACCAAAATCTTGTCCTTACTGTATACGATTCACTGCAGTTGCAGACATTTAATTCAATTCACTGACAAATTTTTCAATTTTTTGAATTGCAGTCAATCAATTTTAAATGAATCTTTTTTTGCAGCGTAGTTAAAATAATTCAAAAGCAAGCTTTATCATTTAAAATGTGACTGGATTTATTATAATGTAGTAGATTCCATATAAAAACTGGAAAATTTGGGCGAAAAATTTCACGGAATTAGGGTAAGTTGGCGCCCAGCTTATTTACAAAAAGCTATAATAGTTAGGCTCACAAAAATAGTTCTATCGTCTGAATTCTTGCATAATATTTAATTGATAAAAAATCAAAATTAGTCGCTTTTTCAAAACTTTTTTATTATGAGTCTATTTATAAGATCTTTTCAGTACATTTTGGTTAATTTCAGAGCCTATTTATCGTCTTTTTTATTAAAAAATCTTTCACTTACAAATGGGAGAGGTTGATTAATGAAAAACTCATATTTTGCAACAACTGGATTTATTACGCTATTCAGACGTCACCATTAATCGATAAAACTAATCTAAAAAAAAACAGTTAATAAATTAACGAAATAAGTGATTTCAGTCCTTGCTGCTCTCAGCATACATTATCGTACAAAGAGATGAAAAGGTCGTGAATGCATTATTAAAGTATTAAAAGATCGTATTGATGTACATACTCCCTTGCAGAGATAGAAGTCGAAAGATTAAAATTAGTACAAAAAGAAATGGTTTATACTTTCGCCGTTTTTATCGCAGACAGAAGTTTTTATTATGCGACCGCTCCGATAATAATAGATTTGAAAAGGTTAGAAATTTCTTTCTGGAGAATATTCCATCACAACGAAACATGAGATGAAGTCGTTATGATAAATATGGTAATGTAGATATAATATACGTAATACGTATTTCACAATATTTAAAAGCAGAAATTCAAATATTGAACATGAGAATTTCCAGTATAGTACATTATGTAAATAATACAATTATTCTTTCCAACGAGTCTTATAATGGATACTTAAAAACCTAACATAAAGATCAACATTTGGCGCTTTTATTTAAAAGACTTACGTAAACAACCTTTAATGAATATAAAAACATTTTAATCTCGTCTGCAAGTACTCGTAAAATCTTAATGTATTAAAAGAAATGCATTAAACGTTTAAAATAGAGGATGGCCACTGACCGGGAAAAGTGACCGGAAATTCTATTAAAACGAGAATTTGGCTACTTTTTAGTAGAAAAATCTATTTATAATGTTAAATTTTAAAGAACTCAAATTTAACATTGTCTAATTTGGAAGATTTTAAATGACAAATTCTTCTATAAACTCTCAATTTTCAATTTTTCATTTCAAATAACAAATTTCAACATTACAGTTCTGAATTTTTGCACAATTTCAAATTAAAACGTTCAAAATTGAATACATTTTGTTTGAAGATTTACAAATGATAACATTTTAAATAATTTGAAAATAAAAACTTTATTATAATTAGATACTTTCAAAATGAAAATGATAAAATTTGATGTATTTTAAATTGTATTTGATATATATATATATATATATATATATATGAAATGGTGAAATAACTAGGAATTTTTTCCATAAATTTAGTGGCCTCTCTGAAACAGGTGATCATTTTAATTTAAAACATGATAATACTTCAATTAAGAAAAAAATCAATGCAACATTGCGTATAGTTGAAATAACGATTTTAATAACAAGTTTAAGTCAAATTCATCGATTTTACTTATATGAGCTAGGTTTGCTCTATTTCTTGTTGCAAAAAATATAAAGAAATCATCCCTATTTAGAAAAAATACTCTCATTCCTAAAACTGAATAAATACGTAGCAATAGTCGCAGCATCATGCTAAATTTGGCATTCGTACTTTATAATAATTACGTAATTAACTGCTTTCAGGCTGAACCGGACTAATTCATAGTCGCGCACCATACGTATAAGAATAATCATCGCTTTCTAGTATGCTCTTAAAAATTACTCGTCCAAATCGACAATCACACTTTTAGGAAAGTGGCTTCTCTCGTTGGCACTACGATTAAATTTTAGGTATAGGAATAAAAATTTTAATCGGTGATCTCTATCAACATGTATCGTTATTTGAGCCAGCAAAGTACCTATATTATTTAAGATACACGATTAATTTACCTCTTTTTTATAAAAAAAAGCAGTTTCATCGATTTTCTGTATGGTCGGTTGAATTGATTAGATTATTGAAATTAAATTAAATTTAAGTGAGAAGATATTTTGTTAGATTGCAAAGTTAACTCAAATGCTTCTTAATTGGAATTCAATTAAAATAAAAAATGTAATTAAAAAAGTATTGGTTAATTAAAATGCTCTATTTAAATAATAAAAATATAAATAAAAAAATAAAAAATAAAAATAATAAAATGCTCTAGTTTGATATGAATTCATGTCCTAGATATATAAATCATTTTCAAAAAGTGAGAGGATTTTTTAAAAAAATGATAAAACTTAATGGGAAGTACGATTTTTAAAAATTGTGAAGTTCAGTGTCAGGCACAATACTTGTGAAAAGTAATAATCAGTTATTTTTGACTGATGAATCAGTAAAATTGATTGATTTAACGGTAACAAAACCTGCATTTTTAACAACGTGATTGTTAACGAGGGTTTAACACAATAATTATAAAAAGTACACATTTTCCTTTTTGAGGAAATTAATTTTCAGCTTACACATCATTACATATTTATCAGCTTACAAATTCAACACGGGACACAAACCATCGATTCATCAAGATTTGAGTAAATGTCGGTAACAAGAATCTGTGTCCAGAGCCGCTCTCGCCCATATATTTTAATGCCGTAATACGTTTTTGAATATTAAGCATTTTCAAATGAAAATTGTTTGTATTTAAATTATTTCAGTTTTAAACTTTTCAAACTATTTATAATCACTGTTTTTAAATTATCTAATTATATACGCTTTAAATGATTAATTCTGATAACTTCGAAGTTATATTTTTTATTTTCTCATGTTCATAATTTTAAATTGTTCCATTTTGATCCTTTCAACTTTAAAAGTTTGAAATTTCGATACTATTGAACATTTTTGTAATCTTTTAAAATTTAAATGGTTCAAATGTCAGATGGTTGAATTTAATGCGAAATTTCGGTACAAATAGCCACCTTCTCCAGCTCTGCTATTCGTACCGAAAAAATCCGGCTATTTGTACCCAAATTTCGGTATACGTAGCCACGGACGTAAAATACTTCAATCATGAAGGTTTTCAAATTAATTTTTTTCATGGCTCACAATTTGAACTTTTTCATGTTGATAGTTTTAATTTTAAAATTGTTTTAATTGCTCAATTCTGAATGATAAAAAATAGATGAAAAACGTGAATTCTTCACAATTGAAGTTATATTATTGTAGAAGTACTTCACTGTAGTTACCGATATTCAAAATTTTTGATTCTAACCGTAGGGTCGATAAAAGTAACACATTAATCTCGAACACTGTTAAAATTGTAGCGAAACTTTCAAGCGAAGAACAAGGCCGCAGGGATTTAATGTAGAGGAAAATTCTTTTTAAGAAACCCTCGCCAGGAATGACCCAAATATTTGGCATGCTCGATTATGTTTAGTTTAGAGCGCGATCACGTTCACGCTACTTTTGGCACGAAGTCCAGAAAATCGAAAAAGAGACAACAGGAGTCTAACGATAATTCGGTACGAGATTCTACTTTCTGGGAAGTCTAATGTCGACTTATTTGCAGGGCGAAAGCTTTATGCTTCCCGAAAAAGAGCAAAACGCATATTTTTATAAATCTAAAAAGCTCGGGAGCTCCTTGTGGTTTAGTTTAGTTTTTGTTTTTAGTTATATTAAACGTAATACGTATATAATTCACACGAAATTGCGCACAGATCTAGCCAATTCCAGATCAGCATACTCTATCGTAAAAATCGAATTAAAATTTTCATTTCGATACACAATGTCGTAGACCACCACAATACCATAGAATTTCAAAATACAACTGGATACATAGGTAGAAGATTAATAAAATCAGATGACGATGAATATAAGCAAGAATCACTTGACAATATACATTTACTTTCCAAACGATTTTTAATCGTTTAATTTTTTGATGCGTCTCTCTCAAATCGATGTCGATTCGACCCTTATCGGACGGATTGAAACGAATTTGCACTATTTCTTTGGATATAGTTACTTTTGATAATAAGGAGATTCACAAATAGATCTATAAATATAAATATGTTTCTATATATGTATGATTACAATTATTATTACAAGTACATCTTTAGAATTTGTGGTGAAAAATACTCAGAAGGAGAATGTTTTGTGAAACCAGTTGCTTAACTCCTTTCAGAAAAATATTGTCGACATTGTTAAATAATTTTTTCGAGAGAGAAGTTTTTTCTCAAAAAAGGTTTTATCAATATTTGAAATGAAAATTCTAAATTTGCTGCTTTTTGTCGTCCTACTGTTCGGTAAATTAAAAATATTTGTTGTTGATATTGTACGTATATGTGGACTGAGTTTCTATAGTTATTAAATGATTTCTATATCATTTATTTTTCAAATTCCTTTCTTACACCAACACTTTAGAAGTTTTGAAGACCGTACGATAAGGGTCAGGATGAATGCGCCTCGCACTTGGTTTATGATAACATACTCGAATAGAAGTGTATAATACAGAACAACGAACCACTGTGATAACTTCGCACTATCATTAAAACGATTTTAATTTAATACAATATAATTATCAATGAAAATCGATCATCGACGTTCGATTCGATCGAAAAACGTGGGACTTTCGCCCTCACTGGAAAACTTTAAAACCTCATCGAGAACCTACTCAGTCAGTCGTCGTCAATGAGTCAACGGAATATTCGCTCAGTGAACTATAAAAAATCGTTCATTTTTTTCCTTCAGCTTTGCGAAGCGAGTTTTAATAATGTTTCGACTTAGAAGGAACGCAGATAGATTCTGAACTTTATGGAAGAAACTGGGGATGGTTGAGATAAGACGCTTCTGATTCTCTGAATGGATCCAAAGAACCAGAAAAGGCCGTTAAAGACAATCTGGTGCTTTTTCTCACAATGTAAGATCGTCCACAAACTCTCACCCTTGAAACCATCCACAGTTCCCAATAGTAATCTAATCAAGTCCAAGTCCACTCTCATCTCAAACCCTTATTCCTGTTCCACGCTGATATCCACTGTTTTGACCCTCGCCGAATCAGCCGGCAACAGATGAAGCCTTTCCGGTTCTGCATCCAACATGATTATACACATGAAACTTTTCCCCGAAGCCTGGTCCCTCGGATAGATCGTTACAGGAGCAAACTTGTCCACTGATCCGTCCACGTACGAGCAGAGTTTCTTGTATACTTGGGGGAAGTGCCTTCTCAAGGAAATTCCACGTACCTTGAGCTGCATCTGAATATTATTAAAGCTAATCTCCCTACCTCTCCTGGGAGTATTTTGTCCATTGCTTCCAGGCAAAGAGGTAAGAACCAAAGTATCTGGTGATTCCAATTCTCTGATAGCATGGCATGGTGAGGAAGTTTGTTGTCTACTTTGCGGTGAAGCGGAAGATGATGAATTTGGTTGCCTGCAAGAGGCCTCTAATCTGATCTTGGCACACCTGGAGACCAACTGTCTTTCCCACTTGACAGCTCCACTAGTGGGGACTTCGCTAACAACGCAGACAGCCACGTAGAGGACAAACCTTGTTTCCGGATTGTAGGATTTGCAGAGCCTCATCACCTCGGCGTAGAGCTCAGAACCCATTTCACTGGGAAGAAGATCGGACCATCTGACATAAGTTGGTTCCCCCAGGTCTATGAATCCATTATTAATGAATTTTTCTGCAGCTTCCGGACTGGAAAAGAAACACTTTACGGTCCCTCGACTATGGGAAGCGTAGCCTCTTTTGGCCAGGGCTGAAATATGTTTCAAGGTTGTGGGATCTTCTTTGGCTGATGAGAGGACTTGTTTGCAAAGTGCACCAGCCCGAGAATGCAAACAAGTTCGGCGGTGACGTTGCCAGTGGGCTCGCCTGCATTCCCTGGAGCAGTACAGACAAGTACAATTGTGGCAGCTTTTATAGGCTTTCCTGGCCTCGACAACGGTCGTCACGTTGGTGCACTTGTTGTTCCGACAACGAACTATCTTTTCCAAGACACTGAAGCCTCCGTTCTCCTGGGAGTTGTCGAAGGATACCCGTCGCTGCCGCAGGTTCGTGGTAGACTTGGAATTTGAACGAGAAGGTAGAGAGTCACTACCCTCACTCTTACGGCGCACCAGCTCGCCTATGTAGTAGGAAGCATGCTCTTCTTGGGCCCGAACGTCCAGGACACTCCTAGCGGACTCTGTGATAAAGAAAGTTTTTTGATCAAAGTAATTTTAGTGGTATTTAGAGTGTATATAGGAATCGCTTGAGAGCTTTGTGATCCATTTTATAAATTAATTTTAATTTATTTGGTAGAGTATCAACCATGTTGAAACTAAAAGAAGGCAAAACATGAGGTCTACAGGATTAAAGTTTAACGTTATTTCTTCACTAGCTTCCCAATATGGAAACGAGTAATTCTTTACAATTAATGTTACAATCTTGACTTGTCGCATCCTGATATTTGACTATACAGTGACAATGGTCAGGATTCTTTACACCATATTTTTCAAATGCTTTCTCGAATGAATGAAAAGCCTTGGCTACTCTAAATCTTTTCTTTTCTTTAGACGTTAATACTTCAATTGAAATAATATTTTCTAAGTCTAAATCTAAAATGTTCAATTTAACAATTAGTTATTGGAGTTTTGTGTTTCTTTTTGATCCGTCGGAAAATTGCAGAGTCGTAATTTTGATTTAATCTCAATGATTATTACAGTTACAGTTTGGAACATATTTCATGATCATAATCAGATTCTGATAAGTCAGAATTTTCAGAATTAATATTAAACTTGAATTTTACAGACCTCAAGATTTGCTTTCTTCGTTGGTAGAGTGATTTATCTTTTTGCTGAAGTTTTTCTTCAAAATAAGTTTTTGGGAAAATCATTGAAAATATTTTACCTTATACTTTTTTAGCTTTTACATTCACACATAGACTACAAAATATTGGTTTGCACTATTCTTATGGTTCTATCAAGTAATAAATACATTATATTATATTTACATTATTTTATACAGCTTTTGGGAATGCAAGAAAAGTACGTTCAGTTCAGCTTTCTGGCTTTATTATACAACTAGTAACTATAAAATTATCTCTATTAAGATTTAGGAAATATATATTCTAACTTTTTACCTCAATTTTCCATAAATAGTTCCACCTTCTGTTTTTAGCTTACAACTTCAAGAGTTTCTAAAATACCTAAAAGCTATAAATATTAGCGTACCTTATAATAAAATATTTGGGTTTTGGGATTTTTAGTTCTTGAATTTAAAAATGAATAAATAAAGAAGACCTAATTTTCATCTGTGACTAGACGAAGAATGTAGAATTGCTTCTTTTGGGCTTCAAATATTTTCTTGAGTTATATCGTAGTTGAGGAATAAAGCAAAGCGATATTAAATACATTTTAGCATAATAAAATGGATCGCAATAGCTCAATAAGGAAAAAGGTCGCATTAAACATAGGTCATCTAAAGTTTCCAAATTACTGTAAAAAAAATATTGTAATACATATATTTACATAAAATCAATGGCGTAACTAAAACAAAACGTGCGTTGAATTAGAAATTTTTTACTTTTCAAATTTATCTGAAAGTTTTCCCGCCTATTCTATTCAACTATGTTTTTTTGAACTCAAACTTACGATACATTATCGATTTCGGTTAATATTTAAAAATGTTGTTTTTTTATCAAATCTGCTAATTTCATTCTTAAATATAATGGTGAAATCTTAAAATTCTTATTTCCGTTTTCATTTATAAAAACTTGAAGATAAAATTAATTCAGAAGAATTATCCAAAAAAAAATTTCAAAAGGCTTAAATTGGAGAGATTTTGACAATAATATAGCAGAGATCTGAATATCGTTTCCCTTGGAACTTACAGCTCGACAAATATTTCTGCTTTAAACTTTTGCAAAATTTGTTTTGTATTGAAGAATATATTTCATAATCCGAAAAATAAATTTTCAAGTAAACATTTTTGCAATTTTTGTATATTTTTGGCATATAAATAAACGCATTGAAATATTCATTGTTTTTCGAAAAATGCCTTGAAATTACAACATTTTCGAAATGTTCTGAAGGCAAACAAAAGGTTTTCATATAATAATTTCAAGTACCAGCCACAAAGTTTGATCGCAATCGGAGCAGATCTGATGCCATACGATATCAAAAATGCAGTACCAACCAAAAATGAGAGCACGCTTTTTTCGCGAATTGTAAAAGTTTAATGACTTACAATTTTTTTAATACTTTGTATTGTTTTTCAAAAATTAAGAAGTTTAACTTTTTTATATTTGATCAAATTTTATGGTCTTCTTTTGAAATCTATTAAAAACATGTAGGAAAATTCATAATTGACACAATAAGAGTTTTTTTTATCTAAGAGTGTTTTAAAAATAGGAAAAATTGACTTTCTAACAAAAAATGTTATTGGAAACAACGCAATAAGCATTCGAACAAATTTTTCAAAATGAGATATAGTTTTACAATTTAAAAGTTGTACAAAGAAAGCTCTTAACTGCTTATTTATTCGATTTTTTGGACCAAAATATTCTTCTGGTTACATAGAATTTACATAATATTTTCGTCGTATAAGGAAATATTTACATAGAAACGTGTTAAACAAAACAAAGGTGCGTTTTCGACAAAATAGAATTCTATTTCATCAATTTTTCAGGTTGTATAATTATTTTTCATATACATTTTTTTACCCGGGAAACAAAAATCCATTCACTTGCTTTGAATGGGTTTCGAAGTCGTTTGAATAGCGTATCTGTCACTGAAATTCCAGATTGCCGCCGATGGGTTTCTAAAAGAATTTTACTCGTTATTATTTTTTTGACAGACTTATAAGCCACAAAAGCCTTCACACCCTCTAGAACTAAAATGGCAAAAGGAATCTAGTAGCCTTGCGTATCAATATAGTAGCATAGCCTCAAAAAATCCGGTCTCATTCAAAAAGACGTAAACCGATTCAATATGACTTTGCTTAAAATGGACATTGTAGTACATTGCAGATTCGAAGCCATTCGAGAAACTGACCGATTCACATAGTCGCAAACCAATGCAATTTAAAAAATCTCAATCTGCAAATGACAGATACGCAATTCACGGAATCGCCTTTTCAGTGGTTTTTTTTCCTGGGTACTTGTGTCAACATTTTGTTAAGTTGATAATTTTTTTCCCCCATATTTTTTCATTTTTACGTGAAAATTATATTTTACTTGTTATACAAACCTGTACCTGTCCACAAAAATGGTTTAGTCTGAAAGGAACTTATATGAAGTCTGTATTTATAGATACACAAATTCAATTAAATAAATTGGCGAAAAGAAAAGCTGATATTTTTGATAAAAAATACTTTTCCGAATTGGCAAAATGCTTCATTTTGAGATCACCAGACACAGAATTTGGACATCTTTCATGCAATTTTTAGGAAAAAATTTGACTTTATACATCATCAGATTTAGTATATTTGAAGTGACTAAATAAAAACAGGTTGTAGGGGAAAAGCGGGTAATGCCGGTCAGCAGGTAATACCGGCCATTACAATTTCACTCGTATATTACTGCGTTCCCACGCACGTACACATGCGTGGTATAGGCGCGGGGTATAGTCCCGCCACCCGCTTTCCATGTGTGCGTGCGCGGGAATGCAATACATTCGAGTGAAATTGTAATGACCGGTATTACCTGCTGACCGGCATTACCCGCTATTCTCCTATCATATTTCTTGTAGTGTACGCTAGTGTGACCCTTCAATGCATAGCCAATTAAAAAAAATATCGTTTATTCTCATCCACAGAATTTGTTCTAATGGCCAAAAACGAATGTGTTTGAAACAGTCAAGTTCGTTAATATTCACAACTTGCACACACGTTTTGAAGTTTTTCATTGCATTTACAAAAATAAAACAAAAAGTTGTCTCTGTTTACGTCGAAATCTTTTGCGAAATTTTTGAAATTGTTAAAATGACGGACCCGTAAAGGATAGCCAAAAATGGTATTTTCTATAATTTGCCATTTCGAAAATGTCGAAAATTTCCATTTTTATCCAATGGGTAACTTCAAGTGGTGTAACGGATTTGGCTGAACTTTAAAATGCAGGATTTTTTTAACATTGAAACAAATCCCGTGAGTAAGAGCAAAATAGATATTTTCAGGTCCAACTTGCAAAAAACAAGCGTACACTCAATTTTCGTAGGTAGTGTAATAACTTTGTGGACATAGAAATAATCGGTTATTTGATCCACGCCCTCAATTGGACAGTCACTGACATCCTAAGGACGTACTAAAAACGAATCTTGTCTTCGTTCCCACTGGGTACCATTATTTTAATTTGAACTTTTAGATTCTAAGACTTTTTTCTTATCCATATGCGTGGTGCTGTAAATTAGAGTTACGCCATGATCAGATGTACGTAATACATCACCCAATACATATTGACCTCTCACTTAGATGACCTATAAACGACCAGCGTCACGCAGGACATAGGATAAGGAATCGATGAGTTGATGTGTGGTGAATCGATGATGTCGAGAAATGAAGTGAGAATGTTCGACAACGTCTGAAGTAGATTTGGTCGAATTATGGATAATGATGAGGGCGTGTGAGAAAGCACGTGTAACACTGGATCACTCCTCGAGTTCTTCAAGGTTTCATACCTTGTGTCCTGAGGATCGATGATGCCACTTACGAAAAACGACGAGTCGCTGGCGACTTTTAGCTTGTTGCAGTATCACGAACTGCCGACCCGCTCGTCTTCGCGAGGGATAAGAGAATAGAAGGGGATGATGGGAGGAATGAACTGAATATAAAAAACGTCAGAACGAAAACTTACATAGTCCTCCTACCTTGGAGGTCTTGGCGCAGGTCGCTACAGCTCTTCCCGGCTTTGACATTCGCCTGATTGACGTTGTTTCGTTGGCGAACGGACGTGGAACCGGAAACGGGTCCAGGTCCAGGGCTTGGGGTTCGCGAGGCGGAAGGCAGACCAAGGAGGGAGTCAAGAACGTCCTCCAAGGTGGTAGAACCGGGGCTCGGCTTGTTCCGAAGAAGAGCTGCTGTCGCCATGGCCTCGTCGGTATCACTCTGCCCCGATCCTAACGATTTTCAGAGGTCATCCTCAAGTTTAAGAAGCCTCGGTCAAGTATCAAGAACGGTAATTTGGAGAGAAAAAAGCACTGGACTTAAGAAGCTCTCTTATTCTAAGCTTTTTCAAGAAAAATATTGTTACAAATTACCGCGGGGGTGAAATTGAGATTCTTTTTTTTTTAGAGTAATACCGAACGGCTATACATTACTGAAAATAAAAACTACGTTCTTGCAGAATCTGAAAAAAGTTGTCCCACTAAATAAACACTTACGAGAACTATGCATTCAAACTTTAATGCATTTTTATTCAATCAAGTTTTATATCAACGTTTAACATTAATGCCTTCTTCTAATTTATAATTTTTTTATTCTAGATCTTTAGAGTTTTAGAATTAGAAGCAGTAAAATTTTGCGTCAACTGAGTCAAGGCATAGAATAAAATGGTGAAATCGAATATTATAATGTGAACCTTTCCAGTCATACGAGGTTTGATCAAGTTCTGTATACTAAGTCAATTTTTATAATTTAAGTTACAACCATGTTGTGCAGTACCGCGATTCTTGCTTGCAAGATGACAATGGTCACGGGGCCTTATAATAATTTTTTTTTTTTCAAATACTTTCTCACAAATACAACAATTTATTATATTTCTTCATTATTATTATTATATTTTTTCATTGTGCATCCATCCCATTACAGACCTCATAGTAATTAAATTTTAAGTTTTAATTATTTATTCTTTTCCTTCCAAAATTCTCCACAGCTTCATTTGGTATGATTTTATAAGCATTGTCTCTTTTAGAAATTTGATAAAAACGTATAAAATAGAATTGTGAAGAATCTTTAAGGAAAATAAAATGAGTTATTGATGATTGAATTAAATCACAATCACAACGGCGGTTCCAATTAGTTTAATTATTACAAAAAAGTATATTATTTTGTACTTTTCAATATAATTATCAGCGTCTCAAGTTTCCATGAAGACCCTTCTACTTTGTATCATTTGACGCAGAATGATTATACTCTTTCAAAGATTATTATTTTACAAAAGGGTCTAGATATTTTTTGTAAGTGATAATTCGCTAAAGGAAATGTTTAAAAGTTTATGCAAATAAGCTTATAGAAGATAGTGTAATTAATAGTAGAAAGGAATATAAAATTAAAGATATAAACATGACATTTTATATCAATAGTATATAAAAAATTTCTCATAATTAGGAGAAGACATTGTAACTAAGAAAACACACAGTATTTTTCAGCTTTGCAAATATCAACTATGTTAAAATATACCATTTCCTTATCATGCAAAATTGATGTCGAACCGATTTTGAGAATGATCTTTCATTAATTTATACATATTTTGTATTTCAATAAATGAATGAGATTTGCAGATTTAAAAATAAAATCTATATCAATAAACAAAATTGTTACCATCAGTAAAATTTGCGACATTCCCCGTAATCATATAAATATAAAATCACATGCATATGAAATTTCTAAAATAATGCAGATTCAGGTACTTCTAGAAGATATATATAAGTTTTTGATGATAAACTATTTGATGTGTGCAAAAAGGTGCTGCAAACTAATTAACAGCATTCAAGTTGAATAAGCGTGTAGATGCATCGCTCTAGTATTCTCAAGTTTCGTTTTTAACTGAAATTTATTTATTATGAATAGGTTCAAATTTCAACCGTTTCAACTTCAAAATAAATGTTTTATTTAATCTAAAAAAACTAAACAACTTTAGTGTTTGAAAGGTTTTATTTCTTTAATTCATCTTTTAAAATTATTTGTTATTTCTGTTGATGAAAATTCGAGTATTATTTGAAAATGTATTAATTTTGAGAGAAAAAACGAAACAATATCATGTTCTTTTCCTCTTACAAACAAAAAAAATTGAGACTTATCTAGGGATGCAAATTCTAAAGTTTATATAATAATAATTATTATTATTCAATGAACAAAAATGCAATTTACGTAGTTGGACAAATTTATGAACTAATTGATTTTCTTCACAAAAGCTTGATTAATCATAGCGATTCTGATTACACCTCTCATTTTCTTCTGAAGAATGTTCGATTCGGTTCGACATCATCAACTATATTTTCGGAAACACCATACGGACAAGCCTTATAGGGAAGTCACAAGGCGCGCGAAACGAGCTCGACTTTCTCAACTGAAAATAATCTGCTTAATCAAATACAAAATAACGGAAAAGGCGATGCTCAACAAGCGTTTTTACGATAACGATAGTATTACTTACCGTAAGAAAATGAAAAGTATAGTATAACTGGAACTAACTAAAAGAGGCGAGCGTGAGAAAGACGTAACAATACAAAGATACAAACAATAATTTATTTTGTCAAGGATACGTCTACAGAAAATGATAATAATTGCCGATGATGTCCGAACAATAAGTACGGCCATACTTCAATATAGTGAGCACCCGTTATCTGAACCGTTCAAGAATATAATGCGGCTAATAAAAATGCTCGAAGAGCAGAACAGAACAATAAAGATACTACATGCCAGCAGTTAAACGGTTTTGCGAGCGCTACTGTCGTGATTAAAATCATAGCAATATCAATATTAATAATTAATAATAATTAATAATCAATAATAAACATAATCATAATAATAATAATAATTAATAATTAATAATAATAACCAAATAATAGCATGATCCAACGTGAATGCAACACAATGTTACTGGACAGAATATGCCATGTGCATATATGCTAAAGACGTCTATATACGTATACAGAAACG
>CAKNWT010288172.1:0-26267 GCA_932066315.1 Andricus coriarius | reverse complement strand
TTTTGGTTAAAAATGGAAAAATTTGATTAAAAATTCATTTTATTTGGTTGAAAATTAATTTTTTTACTGAAAATTTAAATATTTTCTTTTTGGGTAAAATTAATTTTTTGGTTGAAAATTGAACTGTCTTGTTAAGAACTCGCTCGTTTGGTAGAAAATTGATCTTTTTGGTTGCAAATTCAGCTATTTGGTTAAAAATTCGTTTTTTGCTTGAAGGTTCATCATTTTAGTTAAAAATCCATTTCTTTGGTTGCAAATTAAACTATTTTGTGGAAAATTACTTTTTTAAACTAAAAATGTAACTATTTCAGTTGGCCTGGAAATTTATCCTTATCTTGAAAATTTATTTGTTTGATTGAAAACTCACCTTTTTCGGCTCGAAAATTCAACATATTGGATGAGATTTTTTTCTTTATTGAGTAAATGATATTTCTTGGTAAAAAATGTAACTCTTTTTTGGAAAATTTCTCTTTGCGGTTACAAAATTAGTCTGTTTTGGTACAGGATTTAACTAATTGGTTAAAATTCTTGTTCTTTGTTTAATGCAACTGCTTTTGAATAAAAATTAAAATATCCTTTGATGGAAATATCAACTATAGTTGATATGTGTATGTGCATATGTATGTGTGTTGATAAGTGTAACAGCTTTTCAACTTTTAGTAGAGAATTAATTTTTTGATCAAAGATTTATTTCTTTGGTTGAAAATTGAACTATTATGTTGAAAATCCCTTTTTTCTTAGTTGAAAATTCATTGTGTGACCCATCTTAATGTATGGATCCATATATCTCTTTAAATACTCCATCTACAAAAAAATTGTTCAGACAAAAATTGTACAGAAAATAGGGTGAAATTTAACGGTACTATCAATTTTGATCTTGAGGTCAATTTTCAAAGTCATTTTTAGGTCGATACGATTTTTTTGAATGACAACCCCTATTTTTGACTGCGGATTTAAAAAGAGGCCTTTCCTGTAAGAAAATCACCGTGACCTTCAAATGACCTTGAAAATTTATCTAAAAGTCAAGATAGTCAAGGTGGTTCACACTTTTACATTTTATCGACTTGTTAAAAACATCTTAAACGTTTGCTATTCACAGAAAACCACGATGATTCCAAAAAAGGACATCTGACCGTTTTTTTTAGAAATTTGACCTTAACTTTGGACCTCTTAGTAAGTTCACAAAAACAAATTTCTCATTTAATATTTTTGACATGAAATTTCCCGCTCCTTTCAAATCCGCAGTCAAAAATAGGGATTGCTATTTTAAAAAATCGTCCTGGCCTTCAAATAAGCTTGAAAATTGACCTTAAGCTCAATATTAATGTATAACTGAAAATTGGTTATTCCCATTTGCGGTTCAAAATGTATCTTTTTGGGTTGAAAACTCAACTATTTGGTTAAAAATTACTTTACTTTACTTAAGTTTCACGTAATTTGTGGATGACCCCTCATAAAATTTTGTATGACTGTTGTCACTACTGGTGTTTAAGATAGATTTATTAGTGAACAATTTTTTTGTATCAACATTATTGATCTCGTAGGTGTAAAGTTTTTTTCTTCCTCAAAGAACATTTGATAACAGCAAGGGAATATTCACAAAGAAAAAAAAGTGTACTTCCTATGTCATTTTTGCCAGTTGTACCACAATTTTTAACGGTAGTAATTCAGAATATGTCTTATCTAGAACAAGCAGAAGGAAGAGGATTGTTTTCAAACAATAAATCAAAACGATTCGAATCACAATCATGACAAGTCTGTTGCTTTTGCTATTACTATAGCGAACCACAACCAGGACTATGAACGTGATTCTAGGACTGCATCCATCCCGCAAGAGATAACCTAATGTCCAGCCATATTAGCGCCAGAACCGTGTAATAGGCGCGACCAGTTCTGTACGCATCTCTGATTTGCCACATTGCCTCTCCAGTCTGGTATTTCGATTACCCAGCCCTTTGATTGCCAACTTCATGTAGTTAATCGCACTTCCGGTTTCCCAAAAACGTTTTTCTCCTCCACTGATTTTATTCTATCCATTGTTTTTATTTGTAATAAATTTCATAAATTGGGGATAAGATCTCAAAAATTTGGAAAATACCTTGTATGTGATCTAAATTATTTAATTTATTATCAAGCCGAAGAATTTCAAATACTGCTGCGAAGTGCTATGGGTGTTTTCACTATGGATTGATTTATTTGGGAACATTTAATAAGCACTTGGTGCCTCACAGGCATGAAATAAATTTAGTTCCTCACGGAGGGAAGTTTCTTTTTACAAAAAGGTACAATTGACACTTATTTCATCAAGTTGATCTTCCTATTTTATACCGAATTTTGATTTCTCAAAAATCAGAGAGTCCATCAAGAACGAAAAAACGGTATCGGTAGGTCATGGAGGTTACCAAATTTTCTTCAATATGTCAACCGATGCGTTCCAAAGTCCCGAGAAAAATAATCATATAGAGTACTGTTGTATTCTCAATATAAAAAAGAAATTGTTCGTTTTATAAAAAGAAAAAAATATATTGTTTAAAATTATAAATTAGTATAACCATATCATAAAGGGTCATGGAAGATTCGTTAGCAATTCATTCAACGCGTATCGAATACGCGAAGAAATATATTAAGAACAACATCTTAGTATTCCTGATATCAACAAAGTTTTTCTCATATAAACAGACAAAAAAACATTTTTTTTTTAAACTTCATGAATCGTCCCTGTTGATTCATGAAAGGTTCAACAATAGTTAAATCGATGCGTCTCAAAGACGCGAACAAGTTCACTAAATATAGTATTGTTATATTTATAATGTCAACAAAGTTTTGCTTATATCAAGAGGGTAAACTTTTGTTTTTATTTCTCTAAAAGTTAAAAAACAACATCTAATTGACTGATTGGGGTCGAACTATATCAAAATATTTCAAAACCGTTTTGGTTGTCTAATTATAGAGACCAATCAATTTCAAAATTAATTTACGGTGCGATCTCTATATAATTATTACTTACCGGAAACTGTTATTACGTGGTAATAATTTTAATCAAAATGGTGAAAACAGATCAATTAGATTCAATTGATGAACACACCTTTAGAATGTGTCGTTGATTAACACATTTGATTGTAAAAACATTTATTATATATAAGGAATGCTATTCAAAAGCAGGCTTGAAATTTTCAGACACTCGTTTTTATTTATATTTTTTATATTTCGATGTTATCAAATTCATAGCTGTTTAATCTGAGACGTTTTTATTTTACTTAAAAGTTGTATGACCTTGAATCGACATTGTTGAGTTTCGAATGCTTTGATGTTATTTTTAAAAATTATTTTTCAAAACTACATCAAGTGAATCCAAGCTGAAACGGTTTAATTTTGTAACAAAATATTCCATGAAACCTTTCAATTGTTCCCCTTCATTCAATAATCAATTCCAGTATTTTCTAGAAATTATTGTAAAATTGAGAGTAAGTAATTATAGGTACAGAAAAATGGTCTTAAGAGAACATATTTAATTATACTTTATAAATTTGCAACACTATGATTAATGATATCGTTTAAAAGGGGAAAGATTATATTTTATGAAAAAAATGAGAAATACCAAAAATATTTTATGAGAAAAATTATATTTTGGAATAAATCGTTTCTTATTGCTTTTTACCAATTTAAAAAAAAAACGAAGGTATTTTAGTGAATGATAGCTTAGTTTCGCGGCAAGAGGATTTTCTAGAAATTGAATTGATCTACTTTTAAAAAGCAATACAATATATCAAATGCAGGTATTCAATTAAATCGCATCATTTTTTTCTTTTAATTTTATAAGAAGAAACAAATAATAACAAATAATAAAAATTGGCAAGAATGCTATCAGTAATAATATTGCAATTCTTAAAATTATATTTCAATTTCCCTTTTAGACCTCTTTTTGCACGCCCTTTAGCGTGGTCCAAAACAGACATTTTTTATTCTTAAATGGCACTCCTACCAAGCGTTTCTTTTGCTCTTAAAATTTCGCCTGATTTTTAGCAGACTTATGAAAAAATATTCAGGTGTCCCCCATGTCGGTTTTTGTGAAAATAAAATATTTATTTTATTAAAACAATCGCTGTTTGTGTATTTTTACATAGGAATTTCAACAAAGTTTTTAGGGGTCCACCAAGCTGGTTTTTGAAAATAAAATTCTGAATCTTGCAACAAAATCTTTTAAAAATCTGTACGAATTACGCGAGTAAAAATAATACATTGTATGCCTGTAGAAGTGAAAAAATACATTTGCAGAGATTCGTTAATCAAAATAAGTATTTTATTTTGATAAAGCTGCTTGTGAGACTCGTAAATACATTTCACTCATAATAGTATACGGTGCGCATTCCTAAGTAAAAATTCGCAAATAGCGATTATTTCAATTGAATAAAATTTTTATTTACAAAAACTGCCTTGGGAGGCCCCTCAATATATTTGTTTAAATTCTGTCAAAATTAGGGGTCATTTTCATACCAACCGAAACACTTTGCAAGCGGCCATTCGAGAAAAAAACGCCTTTTTTACCATCCCAATAACCATGACCCTATAATTTTCCACACACCAATCAATCTGTTATATTTATTAGTACTTTTATTTATATTTTTCAATATAAGCATATTTTAGTAATGTGGCAAGGCGAATTCATCAAAGTACAGCCATTGGAGATCAAATTATATATAATGAAAAAAAGAGATTTTAATAATCGAGCAGTTTCATTTGCCAGAGATGAAAGCTTTCCACCTGCAGATTAAGAGATTAAAAATAATAATAAAAATACAATTTTTACTATGAAAATGTTTCAATTGGTGAGATTTGAAAGCAATTCAAACTGAACAGGACCTTGCAATCATACAAAGTGCGTGTGCAACCCTTAAAGGATAAAAACGCCCTTTTTGTCTCGCAACAAGAGGGGGATGCTGTGTAAGCTCTATACAGTGAACATAAAACATCGTCGCAAGTATGCAGTGTCTAGTCGTGTGTTCTAACTGAAGTAGACGTTCATACGTTGGCATGTATGAGACAAGGGAGCATAGCACGTACGTACGCTGAATATCAGGATCAACACTAAAGAACTTATGTTCGTCGTCTGCGTATTTCATACTCGTACCTGCTTTGCTCCCTTTTGACTTTGTCCCAACAGCACAAGTAACTCAACCCCCTGACAGTCTCACAATGAAAATAACTACCAGATCCACTTACATGAGACAGGTCCAAATTAGGTAATATTGATCTAAAGTATTTTTTAAATCTCAAACTCCCAAGGCATTTAATTTTAATTTACAAGAGAACTAAGTAAAATTGGAATCTGCTGATCAATGATCTGAAAGAAATTTATCAAAAGAATGTTCAGCTCTTACTTAAACAATTTCCAAACTTAAAATACTTATAGTGATTCTAAAAGAAAAATTCGTCTATTATCGAAATTTTATCCTTCTCACAAACTTTTTGTTAGATTTGGCTAAATACATTATATTTCGTAAATAATATTCGCTGATACAAAAGTTTTGTACCCGTAATCTTGTGAGATACTTTATTTTGCATATACAGGAGATTCAAGGATTGTTATGATATCCTTTGAAGATTCAAGCAAGGAAACCCACATATAAAAAAAAACCAAAACCACAGGGGATTTTTTGATTAAACAATTGCAATTAAAAATCTGCTCAAAATAAGTGGAGGATGCGTCCACTACCAGAAAATGTTGCAGTTTATTTTAAGGGCTGTTTAAACATCCCAGAAAAACTCAACCAAGGAAATCAATATATCCTTCAATGAAAAATCACGGAAAGTAGTTGAATTTATTTAAAGTGTTGTTTTAACATCCCCTGAAGATTCAGATAAAGAACTCAATATATCAACAAAAAGAACCAAAACAACAAGAGCTAATAAATGGCTAATAAACTAGCTGTTTCCAGATTAGAATATTCAACCAGAAAATCAAATTTGGATACATGATAAGAAAAATGGCCCTGTTAAAATGTGCTTCTGAATTTATTCAGGGGACTCTATTCGTAATTATCAATAGTCTATATCCAAAAACTCTAATGTTTAACTTATAATAACAGGCAAAAGAAGTGAGAAAATTTCGGTTTATTTGCTTTAATCTTAAAGGAATATTACAACAGTCCTTAAAATAGATTCAACGACCTGCTCTTGGTAGAAGATTCTGCTCTTGGACTTTCTCAACATTTATTTTTAAGTGATTTCCGACCAGAATAGTCTGATAAAAAAGTCCCCCGTGATTTTTATTCGTAGGGCATGTCGATTCTACTGCTTCAATCTTTAAGGGATCTTAAAGCAACACTTGAAATAAATTGAAACACTTTCCGTGGTTTTTGTTTTTTGGAAATGTCAGATTGCTTGCTTGAATTCCAGAAGATGTTAAAACAATCTTTAAAGTAATTTTGAAGACATTCCCTGCTTGGATATGTTTCCAAATTTATACTGAATTAATTTGTGATACCAATAGTATAACCAAAACATCGTTCGTGGTTTTTGCTGTTAGGAAATGTCGATTTCCTTTATAAAATTGTAAGGGGTGTTAAAACAATAACCAATGGTTTAATCGAAAAATCGTCCCTTGTTTCCGCTTTTGTTCCTATCTTCTTGCCTAAATGTTTATGAGATATTATGATAACTCTTCAAATAAATTCAACGAGTTTTCCTGCAGGGATATGTTTCCCACATTTATTTTCAAGTATATTCCGACCCCAATAGTATAACCAAAATATCTCCGGTGATTTGGGCTATTAGAAAATGTCAGTTCCCTTGCTTTAATCTTTAAGGGATGTTAAAACAACCCCCTGACATCACGTATATAAAAAATCGATAATCCGTCAAGCTCATGAATCCGAACATTTCTTTCAGCAATTATGATCTACAAAATATGAGACATTCAGTTAAACATAAAAAAAAGTTTTTAAGATGGAAAACGTTTCGATAATAGACGAAGATTTTTATTGAATAAGATGTAAAAATTGAAAGTATTGAAAATGAAAAAACAATCATTACTTTTGTAAACAATATTAATAATCAAACATACGTTTTAGCTGCTACCTTACTAACGTTTACTATTATATTTATCTAACACGGAATGGACTAAATGTTAATTGAAAATAACTCTTTTCAATATTTTTAAACTAATTATTTCAATACTGGATTGTGAACTAGTTTCAGCAATTAATACTTTTTACCGAATTACATAATATTATAGAGAATAGCTTTTCAGATGACTTCCAACGATTTCCGTGAAAAAAGCGGAATCTATAGGTTAAATTATGAATAAACTACATATTTCTTTACTATATTTGTTTAAAAGAATAATAATTATTATTAATTTGAAAAATATTGTAATAAAAATTAATTTGACATACACTCAATAAAAAATTTTTAATAACACAAAATCGAAATCTTCTATACCCTGAAATCCAATTATTGTGGCTCTCTTCTTTCACTGAAATTTTTGTTCTGTGCCGATAAGGTTCCACGTCCTAAGATAAGAAATTTTGACGTGTCCAAATAACAAGGTGCTATCTCGATAGAACGAAATAAAAACCTGTCATCTTGCGTGGAAAAGTTTGGAAGTTTGAAAATCCAATATAAATAGTATTTGCTTCTACCAAGATAGCAACCTGTAATTTGGACACGTCAATTTATCTCTTAAATTAATTTTATCTTATAAAACAAAATCCCTACGCTTTTTGAACAAACACATAATAAAAATTCGTGTTTGCAATCAATATTATGGCTCTGATAAGGTGAGAGGTTGATGGGATCATAGGTATACATCTGCAATATAAGCGAAATTGTCTTTGCAGCTTGGATAGGAGTGCTCGCGGCCAATTCGTATAAGTTTCTGAGATACCACTGCAATTGACAACTCGTGGTTACGTCTTCTAGTACCAGGACACATCCTGTGCACGACCTTCGTACAACTGTCGTATACGAAGTCTAACTTTCTCGTAGTGTTGTCTACTCGGCGTGTATACTGCGCGCGGCAGCTACCTCGGACTAGTTCAAAATTGAGGAGAAGGGAAGGGACCAGGAATAGAGTGAAGTTGTTCCTAGTTTCTCGGCGAGTTCGTATACCAGGTGCTTCTTGGTCCTTGTTTTCTAACTTCTACCGACTGAGGTCCTACCTAGATTTCGAAGATGGAATGACTTCCTATCATCGATAAAGACACCCAGATTTCCAGTTTCTAAACGAATTTTTAATCAGATAAAAAAGATTTTAAATCGATTCATGATGTCTCATACCAGGTGCTTCTTGCTGCTTGTTTTCCAACTTCTATCGCCTGAGATCCTAAACAGTTTTCTAAGATGTCATGACTTTCTATCATTGATACAGACACCCGGACTTCCCGTTTTAGAACGAATTTGAAATCAGATAAAAAATATTGTAGTAAAATTCGTTCATAATGTTTCACCTCCAGGAAATCAGAAATAAAAAACGAGGCAATTTGTCTGCGTACATATGAAGGCAGAAATCTGAAAGAGAAAAATTGCAGGCCGATTAGGAAGACTGACAACCACTGCTTCTTCCATCTACTGGGGTCGAGGATTAGCGTAACTATCGGAGGGTACTAAATGCCTGATTGTTATCGGGTACCTGTGCCCGATAAGGGTGGAGCACGCACCCTCGTAACACGCCCGGTTCTTGCGCTAATCACTATTTTAATCCGATTCACGATAACGTTCAAAGCTGTCGCGTGGATAAACCATAGGATAAAGTGGAGCATATTTCAACTTGCTTTCAGGACAGTTTTAAAGAAATACCTTTCACTAGCCTGTGTTCACTCCTGCCGAGGAAAACTGTTTGCCACAATGAGTACAGTTGCATCAATTATGACAATTGATATGTATTTTATCAAAAACCAAACATACCCTAGTAATATTGCAAACATATAAATTAAGAGAGTCCAATAGAGCGATGTGTTTTTTTCTTCTTCTTACAATTAGTCGAGGCTTTAGCTAAATTGGAAACATTGGAGACGTTCCAAAACAATTTCTGATTGATTCGCAAAGCTCTGAGAGCGAAACTTGGATAATGAGAGGAGGGTTGAGAGGGAAGTGGGAGTGAAGATGGAAGCTAGTCGTGAAACTGGTTTAATCTTCGGGGGCAATGGCGGTCGTTTCGATTGAAGTCGTTCGCGAAGATGTATTCCTTGCGGTACGTCCAAAAACGGTAGTAGTCGACGAATCAAAGCGCAAGACCCACGGCTGACCTCATCAAGGCTTTCACCACTTACCAAGGCTGGCCACAAACGGCAGCAGCCCCTATCCTTCCGAATCGTTACTCTGCCACCCTATATCCTATTCCTCTTCACTTTTGCTTTAGAACACGTTCTACAGTTCTCAACACTTCGTGCCAACACCTTTACAAGGCCGTCACCAGACCTCCATTAAAACCACACCCAGCCTTCCGAGCTCCTTTCATTCAAGACTGCATTGACTATGTTCAGAAATACAGCTAAGTGCTTCTTAGAAATGGAATGATGACTTACAACCGAGACATGTTCAATGTGTATAATGCAGGTTTTATTCAATTTTATTTTTTGATGAAACAAATTCAAATTTTAAATAATTCAGAATTCAATCAAAGGCAACTTAACATCTTGCAAGCAATGTGATTAATTTTTGGTTACCCAAGCACCTGGAAGTTGGTTTTCCAAAAGCGATAATTTTGAGTTTACATTTCTACGGAAATAGGAGCTTTGGATATGCAACGTAGTAAGGTCAGTCTCACAGTTTTGCTTTATATTCAAGTATTTCGGATTGTAGCAGGTGGAATTTGAGTATTAAAGCGTACGAGGGGTGGACAACCGTAGCGACGTAAACGAGGGTCTCTCTATAGTTCAGTACACCATGAGCGAATACATCCCTTCTGTAATGTCTTCCCTGGTAAACAAAACCAGGGTATCTACCCGATGGACGATTTTAAATTCCCGGTGATAAAATTATTTGTTTTTAGTTTGAAATTAAGATCTAGAAATATATTAACCATTGTTACTATGAAGAAACAATTTTTGTGAATTCTCAATTTTGTATTCAATTGTAAGATCTGTACAATATAAGGCCATTAAAATCAAGCTTTGCTGTTCTTCTCCGATTGGTAGAAGTGATTCAACAAATCAAAGTAATTGTATTATTCTAAATGTAAACAATTTCCTGTTCCAAGTAATATAATAATTTCTTATTAAAAATGCCTGCACTAAAGTCTAAATTATAATTCTTTACGGCAATCTCCTGTTCCAAAATGAAATTATTATTCTTTACGAAAACTCAATGTCCTAAATGAAAATTTATAATTCTTGACGAATTTTTTTTATTCTAAAGTGCACCTTAAATTAAAAATTAAACTCTTTACGTAAATCCCTGTTTCAAGTCACAATTGCATTTATTTACAAAAATGCACTGTTCCAAGTCTAAATTATATTTATTTGCAACATTTTCTATTATGATTCAGAAATATAGAAACTCCTTTTCTCTACAATTAAGCAGCGGAATGTTTCAAATTCTGGATCATTTTTATTTGCAAGCAAAAAATAATCATTTTTATATTCAAACAAATTTTGATTTTCTAAAAGGAATTTTCAAAATCATCTGTTTCCCATTTCTATTTCGCGTTCATAGAATTACAACGAGAGATTATCTATTTGAATAAATGATAAAAATGAATCAAAGTTTAGTATACTTGTGTAACAAAATACGGATAAATGTTGCACTATTCGAATTATTCACATTAAAGTACTAAAGCTTGACATTTTCATAATAGTCTTTAATAAGTTTCAGTAGAAAAATTAGTATTTTGAATACGAAATGTTCTGAATCTGTATTTGAAAAATTAATCGTACTAAAAAGTAATATGGTGCTTACTAGTTTGTCTAAAAATAATTTCAATAAGCAAGAAAGTGAAAATTATAATCTATAAAGCTTATTTGAGAAATTGACATTATGAATATCGACATGCCAGGAACCTGCGACCCATCATAGAAGTTAAAACGTGTACCGGCAGACGCCGAAAGTATACCTTCTTTATCATTTTTTAGTCATTTTCATTTGAAGTTTGGAAGCTAAAAATTTTTAATTAAAAAAAAACTGAACTCTAAATTGAAGCACTTAAAATGAGATTCTTGAATTTTAAAACTGAATACTAAAATTGTTTTTCAACAATTTTTCGTTCAACTGCTCAATAATTTTCATATATAAAATGGAAGGTATTAAACACTTTTCAATTGAACAATTTTAAATCTGACGAAGTGAAAGTGTTATCATTTTCCATTCCCTGAATTGAACAATGAATGAACATATTGTTAAACTTTTTAAATGATGTCATTTCAAGCTAGAAACATTAACTTTTTAAATGAAAAGTTAAATTATTTTAATTTTAAGTAGCTTCAAGTCAATAATTGTTAAATTTTTTTCTTGTTTTGAAATATTTTTAGACATTTTCTTAAAATTATTTTTTTGAAATAAAAAATAATACAAAATCTTCTGAAAGATATGCACAAAAAATGTTTATTATACTACAATATTTCGAAAACCGTAGATATTTTTAAAATTTTATTTTAAAATCTTCAAAAACTACACTTCGTTTTAAATCTTTTGAAATGTTTTCAAAACTTTTAAATATTTTTCTTAAATTATACAAATTTTCCGTAACACTTGATTAAAAAGCTGCAAAATTTAAAAAAAATGTCAAAGGAGAGGCAGAGCGCCAATAAGGGAAAATTTTTGGAAAAAAATATTTGCAACAAAATTTTATTGAATAGAAATTATTTCAAACCATTTTCTTTTCAAAAAAACGTAATTAAGTCTCCCCTCGTAAATTTGGCCTCACCTACTTCACCTATTTTCTCCTCCCCCACATTCTATTTTGACAATTCTAGAAATCGTAAAAAAAAATTGTTATTTTTATAAAACCTTTCACTATTCTTAAAAAGCTTCTCAATTTTTTGTTCCAAATCTTAAAAAGTAAAATTTGTATACATTATTTAAAATCATTTCAAAATATACATTAATTTTGAAGCTTTCAAAAATTCTTTAAAAAAAACATTGCTTGAAATTACTCGATTTTTTGGTTAATTCCTAAGCGTTCAATTGCTATTTATACATCAAAATTGTACAATGTCACTTACAAATTAAAAGTTTTCAAAATAAAAAGTCCTTTTCAATTTTCATAGGAATCGTAAGCAAATTTTTTTATTATTATAAAACCTTTCATAATTGTTAAAAAGATTCTATATTTTTTGTTCCAAACCTGACAAAGTGTACATTTTTCTAAATTATTTGAAATCATTTCAAGATTTACATTAATTTTTAATCTTTTCAAAATTTCTCTTAAAAAACATCTCTTGAAATCACTCGGTTTCTTTTCTAAATGACTAATTGTTGAGTTGCTATTTATTTATAAGAATTTAACTGTGTCACTTACAAATTAAAAATGTTCAAAATGAATCAATTAAAATTGTAAAATTCAAAGTTTTTAGTTCTTTGAAATTTTGACGATTCAAGGCTTTCTATTTAAAAATGCCCTGTTTATATATTTGATTTATAATTGCTCGTTTTACACGAAAAGTCAAATATGTCTACTAATCAAATAATTCCTCTTTTTTCTAATTAAATTTTTTTTTAATTTTAATAGGCTGAAAATGGAATTTTTTAGACTGAAACAGTATTCGAATAGAATTTGAAATTGAATCATTTGGACGTTTACGTTTGCTTAACTACTAAGGCTTTCGAATTGCAACAGCTCAATTTTTAAAGATAAAATCTGTAAACTCTTTAATTTTGAACGGTTTTAGCGTAATCTTGAAAAATTAATTATTGTTAACTTTATAAAACTTAAAGTATAGTATTTAATATTTTTTTAACCGAAGATTTTAGAATACGCATTTTAAACTAAGAATATCATAATTAAAGAAGTTGACAATTGAACTTAAAATATAAAACAGGCTGAAATCGAACTAATTTTAAATCTTTACATAATTTCTCAGTAAAGAGAAATAATTATAATAATGTAATATGTTTCAATAAAATAATCTTCATACGTTATCTTCAATATTTAATTACATTTATTCAGCCCAGTATGAACTTTAAATTATTTGATTTTCAATTAATTATTTTGAAATCATATAAATATTTTTCTATTTTCAATTGGGAAAAAGAAGATTCTCATTCCCGCTGATTGAAAATTATTATTTTTAAATAAAATGTTGTTTAGCGTCTTCCATATATATAACCTTCAAAATTGAATCAAATTGCCTGTAGATTAATATGCCGTCTGGTATTATTCTTGTAAATAGTAACAAATTTTCAATTTTAATTCAAAATATTCATTTGAAGTTGGCGGGAGTGTTAACTCATATTTTGTCAATAGAAGTCGCATGGGCCCTCCTCAGTAAGGCTACATTTTTCTCGCAAGCGTAGAATTGCGTAGTATGACTGTGTTGTATATATGTGCGTGTCAGGATTTGGTCCTAATGTCCACACTTAAATGTATTAGTAGTGTTTGCCTCTCTCACTGTGGTATACTTTTTTCCTCCACTCGACTCTTTCTAATGATGAGTCATAATTTTTCGTTTAGTGGATTTCAGAATCTCATATTGTTCGAACTAAAGTTTGAAAAGATTGTTTTAGTCATTCGAATTCATTACGTTCATGTCGTCTTGAAGCTGCTCGTTTACTTTGATATACTGAATATTAAATATTCACACTTTTTATGCTAAATATTTCAACACTTCTTTCACTTATTGTAACAAAAATATGAAATTCGCTAGTTGGAAACTGCTATATCAATTCTTGAAACGCATCACTTTTTTCCGTGTTTTGATATTGTAGAATACTAAAGTTTCAACCGTTTTTATCATTTATTCAAATGGAAAGTCTCTCAGTGTAAAAAATAATACATAAATAATAAAAAACTTCGGTTTCCACATATTCAAATTTGCAATCCTTGTTGATGGCGTTGATTTGCAGCCAGATTTTCCGTATGAACCCGGCGAAAATATGAGAAATTTAATCATTCGCAATACCGTTTTATATCTCGCCAGTTGTGGCTACCGGATTCAGGATAAACTGTTAATTATAACTGCAACCCTGCCAGTGCGCATAATGATAACTGATTTGCCTGGGGTAAATATGGGCGCCTGCTAATAATGTCGGCGCTCGTATGCAAATGTGCGGTCATCAATAAATTATAATAAACAGACAGCGTATCTCAACCGCCGAGGAAATAGCCCTTGAAAAATTCAACTGCTTCCCTCCCAACTACAACAGCTTTCAATTTGGAAACGTTCCAAAATCAACCATTCCGACGCTTTTAGGATTGAGAAATTATTTAGTTCGAAGCATTAAAACAGAGTGGCTGAAAAACTTCATTTTAAAAATTCCGTGACTTTTCCTGGATTTTTCCCGAACTAATTTTTCATTTTTCCCTTAACAGTAATGTTTAAAGACCAAAATTCTAATCTTGTAACATTTTTATTATAGAATTTTTTATAAATAGAATAAAACAATGATTCATTTTTTATGCATTATTAAGGGCTGCTACCGCCTAATTTATTTAGAGAAGGAAAAAAGCGACCAAAAGTGAATTATTTCTAACCAAAAAAGTGACTGGAAGTGACTGATGTTCTTTGCAAATTAAAATAATTCGATGAAATTTGTATGAATTGTAGGTGAATGTAAACGAATTCAGGATAAATTGAGGAGACTTTAAAACAATTTAATTTAGATTCAAAAGAACTAATTTAAATTTTCGGAAATTTTTTGAATCTTAAAATCATTAAAATAGTTGTAAATCCCTCAAAAAATATCTGGCAATATTTATTTGAAACAATTGAAAATTAATTAACATTTTTGGAATCAATTAATAACATCTTGAAATATTTTTAATTTCCATTAAATAATTCGAATCGAGTTTTCGTATCATTTTGTCCCGAAAGGTACCTTAAAATGATGATATTTGGAATAGACGAAATTGGCACTTCACCGTTATCGTTAGAATAGCCGAATTACCTTGAACAACTGAAAAAAATGTAAAATTCCTTCGAAATTTTGAAAATGTTCTAGAATATTTCAATTCGTTTAAAGACTTTTAAAATCCCTTGAAATTTGTTCAAGCTGGAAAATTCTTTAGAATTTTTAAAAATACCCTAAAATCTATAACATTCTTTGTTATCCTTTAAGTTACTGATATCAATTGAAACTTCCTTGGAATATTTTAAAATATCATCAAATCTTTGTAAATACCTTGAAATATTTGAAAGTATGTGAAATGCATTTGAATATTATAAAGTTTCGTTGAAAAACGTAAAATCTGATGATATATCCAGAAATCTTGGCAAATTTATAAAACCAGTTCAAAAGATTTTTAAATCCCTAAAAGCCAATGAAATCCACTAAAATCTGATCAAATGTCTTGAAATATTTAAAAATATTCTAAGGCCTCATAAGACCTGTAAAATCGTTCCATATCTTTCGATGTTCTAGGAAGTTCTTTAAGCCCCATAAAAAATCATTTAAATCCTTTGAAATTCCTTGAAAATTATTAAATCACTTGCAAATGCCTTAGAATCTTTCAAAAAACTCTAATGTGATTCAAATGTTTTGAAATCATTTGAAATCCATTCAAGATTTTTAAAGCTCTCGAAAAATCTTTGGAATTATTGAAAATAAGCTAAAGTGTTTAAAATGCACTTAAATCTTTGAAATTTTTTCAAATGATTGAAATCTATTTTGGAAATTTTTTAATTTTTTAAGAAATCATACAATATTTCAAAATAATTTAAAAGAATTCATAACTATGTATAGGTCTCAATTCAATAGTGTTTAACCTATAGCTTAAATGATTGAAACCTTTTCAGAATTCTTTCAAATCTTTTAAAATACACAACAATTTTCAAATTCCTTTGAAATGTCTTGAAATTATTCAAATCTGTTCAAAATTTGTGAGAAACTTTTTAAATATCCGAAGTATTTCAAAAAAATTCAAGAACATTCAGAAATAGATAGATACCTGAATTTAATATTGGTTAACACATGGTTTAATTTTTTGAAATAAAAGTCACTTAAGTTTTTTCAATTGAAAAAAGTGACTTTATTCATAAAAAGTGACTAAAAAGTAAGTTTTAAAAAAACTGACTAAAAGTGAATGTGTGGAAGCCCAGATTGTTCTTGACAGTTACTCAAAGTGCTTCTTATAAAAATTCCCTGACTTTTTCAATTTCTTTCAAAATCCACTATTGAAGTCCAAATCGAGTGAAAACTATGGTTTCTCAACAGACTTGTTTATTTCATGCAATTGAAGGCCATAGCCTCGTCGTCGGCAATTGGTTGGGGATCGGCGCAGATTTATTTACAAGGCGACTTTTCGAATAATTAATCGAATTGAAGTTCGGTTAGGTACGCTACAGAGAATCCCAGTAAAACTTGATAATTTAATCTTGAAGCTGCAAGCTTAATCCTACTGATGGAGTTGCCAGGAAGAGCTAGCTGTGGGGCATCCAGAATTTCCAGTATTGCGACAGGTTGAATTTGATTCTGACGATTCTCTAGCATATCAGAACCATTTCTGACTTTAATCAATAAAATATAACAAAGGAACTAACTTATTATTCTCTTTTTCATTTATGTTTATTTTACATTTGAGAAAAATTGTTCATACTTTACCGGTCTTAATTGTACGTCTACTTACTAAAATTATATTAAAATTAAGCTTCTCTCAGAAAGTGACTAACTCTTTAGGAAATTAATTTGGGAAATTTGCTTAAAATTGTAAGAAAGCTGATTAAATTCTGCGTCGATTAAGCTCTAATTTTCTAATAGTTCCAAAAATCTGTATTATTCAATTTTTCGAAAAGTGCGTCACTTTGTAAGGTAAACCTCTTTTTAACTCGATTCTCGTAAATAGACGCACAATTTTGACCGGTAGTGTACAGTCAAGAATTAAGGATAATTTACATGCTGCAAAAGAAAATACTCGAGAATCTTTCAAAAAGATTTCACTTTCCGGAATCCTGAAAAAGGCCCTCAGGTGGAAAATGAGATTATAAATTAGGAGAAAATTAAGCTAAAGCCACCCTCTCTGAAGAGGTTATTCGGCGATTAAGAGTAGCTATTGTCCGCGAGAGAAATTTATTATAAAATTATTTTTTATACAGCATTTTTGAATCCTCATAGTTCTTAAAACTAGAATACCATTGTTTCAGAACTTTAAATAAACAAGGAATAAATTTTTTTATAGAATCTCCTCAATTTGAATGTAATAATACTTACAACTGATGATCTTGTGTAGAATGATAATATGAACTCACCTGTAACAAAAAAAAGTTTTATGAGTAAAATGTTTTTTTCAAATCCAACATGATTATCAGTAATAATGAAACTTGACTCTTCTTTTCAGAGCCTAAAACTATCGTTAAACAGATTTTCGTATTGTTTACGAATATTTTCAGGTAATCTGAGCAAAGCTTTCTGCCTTGATCTTCATAAGGAAATTTATGAACAGTTCGTCCAGTTTTTAGTATGTTCAGAAAAGGTGCTCCGTACACGAGCACCTGGTAAAGGCTTTTAATTCCTTTTAATGAGAGGATCCTTTGTACGAGCGCGTAGCTTTGAGTCTGAATCCTACAAAGTGCTTTCGTGATAGAAAAGCTTGCACAAAAAAAATGACTAACATTCAGTTCGTCAATATGTCACAACGATCCCTCGCTCTTCGTAAATGACGAGACCTTTTTTCCCAGTACAGGAAAAAAAATATAGTTCGGCTATTGGAAAACAGCAGAGAAAGGTAGAAAAATAACCGTTTTTTTCTTTACTAAAATATGTGCATATCTGTCAATTACATGGTGCAATAAAAGTAGTCGCAATATTTTTTTCTGCAGTCTTTTCATTCATTTGAAACATGTTTCTAGCAGGTTTTTACAACCATTCTTTGTTGAAACACTGATTTTTCATTGAAACTTTATTGTCGTTTTTATTACCCGCACTTTTTTTATTCTTCTCAGCCCCTTAAGTTATATTATTTTTTATGTCTTTTTATGATTCTTTTGTAGCCTCTTATTTCAATATACAGCCCAAAGCCTTTCGCATTTCATCCGCCTTTGGACTCCAATTTATCGACTCAATTCTGGTAGGAAATTTATCTGGCCAAGTGAAATAATATATATGTATGTATATATTATACACTGGAGAGTTCGTAATGAACTCGCCAAATCAAGAAAGAAATTCAATCGATCCGATTTCGCGCCTCGATTGGTACCATAAGGCTGAAAATTAAATTCCTGATTTTAATTTTAATATTATTCAAGTTTGACGCAATTAACAATTCAGTAAGAAAAATAATTTATAATCTTCGAGCATTTTTCAAAAATATAAAGTAACAGGTTTTGTGACGATTTTTCGTTAAATGAGAATATTACATCACAGATGGAAAATATAAATGTGAATAACAATTTTTTGATATGCGTAAAAAACTTAAAAATTTCTTTTCTAATCCTTGATCTCTGAAGTGAGTGTGAGGTGAAAGTTGATTTTTTTTTTAAATTGAAAAGACTACTATTTTGTGATGATTTCAGACCTCAACTCTTTTGGTTAAAAATTCTATTATTTGGTTAAAAATTTAACTGTTTTGTTAAAACATTATTTTTTTAAGTTGAAAATTGATTTGCATTAAGGACGATTCAACTAATTTAATCTAGAATGCAAATTCATAGTTCTTCGTTAAAAATTCAAGTATTAAGTCTTTCATACAAAAAATTTTTTGTTGTTGAAAATGCAACTACGTGCTTGGAAGTTGAACTACTTTGTATACAATTCATTTTATTGGTTTAAGATTTTGAATTGATCGTTTTTAGTTGAAAATTCCACAATTTCTAAGAAAATGTACGTATTTTGTTTTACATTTCTCTTTTTGTGTTCAAAATTAATTTTACTAAGTTCAAATTTAAATAATATATTTTTGTTAAAAAATAAACCGCTTTTAGTTTAAAATTGGACTATATGGTTGAAGATTAACTTTTTGGTACACAATTTATATTTTTGGTTTGAAAATTCAACTGTTTTGTAGAAAGTTTACGTCATGTTAAAATTCAATTGTTTTGTTTTAAATTCGTCATGTTGGTTTGAAAATTCTATTATTTTGGTAAAAAGTTCAACTATTTGGCTGAAAATTAACTCTTTGGTTCAGACTTTACTGTTTTTTATTAAAGCTTAATAATTTTTGTTTAAGAATTCGACTAATTTAAAATTCAACTATTTGGTTAAAAGTACAATTTTTTGTTGTTGAAAATTTGTCCCTTTCGCTTGGAAATTCAAAAATGTAGCGTACATTTTGTTTATCTCTTGAATGCAAAATCTTTCTTGGTTGAAAATTGATCTCTTTTCGTAAATGTATTATCTTTTTTATTTAAAAGTGCAACGGTTTGGTTAAAATTTATTCTTTTTCGAATAAGGTCAAATTAAATGGTTTTTTATTTAAAATTAAAATCTGTTTTTGGTTGAAGTTTAATGTTTTTTGTTTGGGAATTCAACGAATTGGTTAAAAATGTAACTATCTCTTTTAAAGAATTACAATTTCTTTAAAAATTTGTCCCTTTTACTTAAAATTTGAACTATTTCGTTGTATTAGCAACTGCACGGTTAATATTTCATTTTTGTTGTTTATAATTTATCTTTACAATAGGTTGTAAATGTAACGATTTTGTTAAAATCTTATATTTCTTTTTCGAAAATGTTACTGTTTTGTTCAAAATTCGTCCCTCTGGGTTGAAAATTCTTCGCTATTACTTGAAAATTCAACTATTTTCTGCAAAATTTTATCTTTTTGGCTTGAAGATTCATCTACTTGCTTTAAAATGCAACTGTTTGTTAATTTAATCGTTTTGGTTTAAAAATTCACCTTTATTAGTTAAAAATGCAATTATCTTCTAGAAAACTTGATCTTTTTGGCTTGAAGATTCAACTATTTGGATCAATATTCAACTACAATGTTGAAAATTCCTCACTTTTGTTTGAAATTTTGAATAATAGTTCTAAATTGTATGGTCTAAAATTAATGTTTTTGTTTGTTGAAAATTCAACCATTTGGTTGAGAAATAATCTGTCCTGAAAGAAAATTCATCTTTTTGGATTTAAAATTCCACTACTTTGTAAAACATTCGACTTTAAAAAAAAAATTGACTTGAAAGGTGGGAGTGGGTTTGTATTTGTGAAGTCACCCCTGAAGGCTTCAAGCTTTGTGTTATGATCTGTGACAAAGAAGGGGACGGTTAAACAATGTTGTCAAAATAGGATGACGTATTTTCTAAACGTACCCTAAAAGTAGCGAAAAAATGATTGGAGAATTGTGCAGATATATTCAAAAACAATTATCAATAGACTAGAAACTTGGAAACATATGCTTTATTATAAACATCAAAATAATGGAGAATTTTTAAAATCCAGTTAACTTTACAATTCAGAACACACATAAGAAATAAATTCTCCTTAAAAATTCGAATGGTAACGTATTCGCAAATGTTCACGGACACGTCATAAATAACTATTCTCCTAGCCATAACCGGCTTGAGCGAAAAAATATCAATTCGCGTTCCCAAGAACGACTCTTTGCATCAGATAGTTTGGACAACAGATGCAGCTTCCAAGAGCACACATCGGAAATAAATATTAGAAACCACGGGTGAGACTTGTGAATATAATACGAGCCAGCAAACAGCATGAAAATATAGCCAAGCACCTAGAATGCAAAGGATTGTCGAGTCTTGGCACGAATTCTGACTGAAGCATCGTTTACGCAAACCCTCTTTTGTCTTTATAAGTGTTCTTTAACATGTAGGGTGTGAGTCGTTGAGAATTTTAGCATTCGAAAGCTGAAATTGCCAAAAATGAGACAACTCTATTATTTTTTGTATTTAAACTCATTTACAAAGGGAAGGATTTTCATATTTAGAAGGGTGAACAATTTTTGTGTCTGGTGTGTAGTATATGAGTTATTGAAGCCATCATCGATATTTTCGGAAAATGATAAAATAGAAAAATTGATAAGAAAGTGTTGGCAAGGTTGTTAAATTCCGCGAAATTCAGTCATGGGCAAAGTACTTTAGATTAATAAAGACTTAGTTATTGAGTGAGAAAGACAAGTATAATTTCTCATTTTTGCTAATTTTCATTATTGCTGCTCAACTCCTGGCAAAATCTAGAAAAATTATGGAAAATATTTTAAAGTCACGCAGAATGAACCACGAAATTCTGTTCCGGAGATAACCTGCGAGAAGTGAGTTTCAGGTTATTCTCTTACAAACTCATTTTGCACTTCAGCTATATTCACTGTCAATTCCAAAGTGAAAACTGAAAAAACATTAAATTACTTTCAATGTTCGTATTTCGCACTATGAACCAATTGTGGTTCAATTTTCTTTCAGTAAGTTTTGAAGTCATTTTTTGTGTTTAAAATAAAACTTTATCTTTTTCTACGCAAATACTTCAAGAATCAAATTTAATAATGTTGACATGAATGAGATTTTTATTATAAATTAATTTTTTATATTGTTCTAACTTTGATGAATAGCCTAGACTGTAAAGAAACTTTTTATCTAATGAACCTAAAATTCCGTAAAACTTTTTTTTCTGTACACATTTACGTGAAAAAAATTGTAATGTTATCTCCTTACAAAAATTTAGGTGACGTTTTTTAACAATTATATGTAAACTAAGTGCTAACAGTTTCCTTAAATTGAAAAACTCTTCTTGCAGCAGTTTCTTCTTGTAAAGCGGAGAGCAAAAATTTCATATAATGTGAGCCTTAGTTTTGTATAAGAAGTTGACGTTGAAGATAACATTTTCGCTTTATTGAAATTATACAGTTTAAAAAATAATTTTAATTATATTTAACTTTCAAAATGTTTACTATCCTAATTAAAATATTGTCCATTTAGTTAATTTTAAAAGCTCACCTACTTGTATCTTTAACTGGAAGGATGTTAGTGTCTCAATGACTTATAATTTAAAATTCTTACACTTTCCATCCTTAAAAGATATTTCAACTTATAGAGACTTCGAGCAATTGGTGTGATCAATTTTAAATTCTAACCCTAAGGATTGTGAAAATATAAAACTAAATGATTAAGGAATATATTTGTGACAGTTAAGCAATTTAAACAGAAATAACTTCTAGTTAAGATGGCGTTATGTGATATTCGGCAATAACGAAAAATAACAATGTTAAAAAGATTTTTAAAATATATGCCGAGCAGGTAAAATTTTTTTTAAATGATAGCAAAATGACTGTTATTACTATTCATTAAATTTTGACTTCAGCGTTCCAAAATATTTTCTCATTTCATAGTATGATGAAGTAATATAGAACTTCACTGAATACTTTATTGTAACATCATTGTGCAATAATAGTGATCGTAATTTACTTTGATCTAGAATCAATTTTTATAAATTGATTTTTAAATATACTAAGATCTCCGTGAATATAAAATAATTCATTTTCGTCCAAATTATGAATAGTTTGAATAATTATTTCAAATATTTAATCATGTCACGTGACAGGACAAAAAACGATTGCAACTGATATCTGCGAATCTTAAATATATGAAAAATATTGGTAATATAATTTAGCAATTTTTCATTATTAATTTGTGTTATGTGACAGGTTCATTACTTACAGGCACCTATACTTACTATATTGTGCTTCGATATAAGAACTTTATTTTTATATTTTTCGAAAAATGTATTAATCACTTTTTGTATTTATAATGAGCAATATAGTTTTTTCGAACTAAGTATATAGTACTTGAAGTTAATACTGGTCTCTTCTTGATTTCTCGTAGACAAACTTGAATGTTTAAATTCCACATCGTTAAATGATACCCTACACAGAAGTATTTAATACGTAAAAATTTGAATTTGGTGTAAATTTCCAACCAATTGTGTATAAGACGAATCTCCTTAAAATTAAATACGGCAATTTCTGAACCATCCTATACATATATATAGTACTCGTAACAACAATGTTTGAACTCCTGTCCCATCCTGACCTGCTTCTATTGTGTGCTCGTAGTTGTTTCACAAGGTCAAGAGGAATTCAAAGCGTGTCAACTAGTATCAAACGAACCTAATTTCAGTATAGTTACGCTTCTTACACGAATACACGTGTTTCTATTGTCCTCTCAATCAATAATCATACGACATGTGTTATTCCTAATGTTTCAAAATGTGAAATCCATATTCTGATATTCGAAATTAATTAAAAATTTTGGTACAGATATTTCCGCATATCAATAATCGTTATAATATTCGTTTATCTACGAAGCGGGCACAGTGTGCGATTTTCCACCCGCACGGGCATAAAACGTTGCGCTTGTGGCAAAAAAATATATTTGAGTTTATATAATATTTCATCAGCTACACAATTTGAAAACCTGAAATTTTGTTTTTAATAATCTCGGTAGGCCATATAGTCTGATTTGATTCAGATAATTTGGACGAATTACCAACACACGTTTGGACTTTTATTTTTTAATAAAATGGCATGGGGTTTTGTGGCTGGTAATTATTTTCATGTATTGTTCCAGATAATAGTTATGGAATAGGAATAGTGCAGGCTAACTTAGCTAAAGCATCAGCTTCTTTGTTGTCTTTTATTCCTATCTGTAATGGAATTGAAAAAAGGACTATTTTCTTGCCCAACAAATAAAGCTTTGCTGAGGACTCTTGGTAACTTAGTTCTAATAGGGTAGCTTGGGTTATACGTATGGTTAAACTTGGTGAAATTCTTCATTGCTACGATGATTCTCCGAGAGCCCGAAAAAATTATAAAATTGTCTTTAGATTTTTTTCATGAATTCAAGAGTTTTTAGAATCGCATACGTTTCACCTTTCAATATTGTATAAGAGTTTCGCAGTTTAAATTTTTATTTGTTTTCAGGAGTTACTATACAACTTCACATTCCTGTTTTTGACTTAGATCCGCCAATATCAATTTGGATATAGTTGGAAAAGTTTATGATAAGATTTTCGCAAGTATCTCTGTGTTCCACACGTTTGGTTTGATTTTTAGGTAGTTCGAGCAGTGTCAAGATAGTTTTCGTAAGGGGGTTCCTCACGGTGGATATACATGAGGCGATAAAAACTGCCTTTGTGCGCTAGTTGGTAGTTTTATATTAGTCTCCTCTAGAACTTGATCGACTCTAATGTATAATGGTTTTAGATATTTAACACGGTTCTCTCATTTCTTTAAGTGAATTCCTTCAAAGGTAGGATTGTAGTTCGGATTATCTGATGTAAAAGCCATAGCAGCATGGATGGCGTTAATTTTTTTCTTCTGATAAACAAGGAAGGCTTACGAGCTTCACAGAAGATGCTAATAGTGGGACTGCAACAGACGGCTCCTAATGCCGATCCAAGTCCTGCATTATGAATAGTTGATAGTTTATCTAAGATATTAGGTTTCGCAGGCTTCTAGAGTCTATAAGCCTGTAATCAAAAAGTTGCCTAATCTAGTTTTGACCATACAAGAGCGTTGACTCTTTTTATGATAAGTTTGTGGTCCGTTTCCAAGTTTTTGTTACCTAGAGCTTTGATTAGGTTTAGTGTTTTTTGTCAGTTGTACTTGATTTGATTGATGTAGGGTAACCATGTGAGGTTCTTCTTGAAGATTAAACCCATCGTTTTGATAGTACCAGTGACAGCCCCTTATTATTGATGTAAAAAATTGGGTTCCTGAACTGGGACTTACATTTGGAGAAAAGAAAGCACATTGTCTTTGTAGTCAGGAATTAGAAGCCGGTAATATCAACCCAATCCTGAGGGGAACTCAGACATTTTTGCTTTAATCGTTGAGAGGTTCGGAGGTCTTTCTCTCTGATATAGATCGTGAGGTCAAATAAGATTATAATGCAGACAAATGAATATGAGTTTCAATGAAGCATGGGCTAAGCAAAGCTGAAAGTGAAGCGGTAAATGAGAAAAAAAAAGTCGGAGAGAGAAAGGTATGTTCTACGTGTCATGAAACGGTGAGGGTCGTGGGTGACAAGCTCGGTGTCAGTCGCGTCTCTGACAAGAGGACACGCTCCGGCAATAATGAACCACTCTTGGTTCTTTCACGCTAAAAATACGCTGGGGTTGGATGTTAAGCATCTCTGCTGTTTTAGCAGGCCAAGGCTTATCCTCATGAATGCAATCGGACATGAGATAAGACTCAAATGCAATAACAATTTTTCACACTCAAAATTCTTTGACAACACTCCATCAGGATTTATGCAAAGTGGTGTTTTACTGTTGAAAGCGCCTTTAAAATATATGAAAAGCGTACTTGAAAACTATAAGGTGCTTTTTCACATCCCTTGCTTTACTATAAAAGTTCTGCATCATTTTTTATCATAAATTAAGTTTGAAAATTACTTTTATATTTTGGACTTTACACTCTGTCCTTTATTCATCTCTTTTTTCCTTTTTTAAATAGTTTCTTTGTTCCTTGTGTTCAAGAAAATTCCCCTTTTTCTCTTTGTTGTCGTTCTTCTTCTTTTTTTTCGAAAAATGTACTATTATATTTTTGGTTTAAAATTAATCTCCTTTGGTTAAAAAGTGTACTACTTGGTGGAAAAATGAACTACTTTGTTGAAAACTCGTTTTATTTTTTGTTAAAAATGTATTTTTTTAGTTAGAAATTCAACTTCTTGGTTGAAAATTCATGTATTTTGTTCATAATTCGTCTTTTTGCTAGAAAATTATTGTTTTCGCTTAAAAAATAATCTTTTGTGTTAAAAATTTAAATATTTGTTTGAATGTTGAACTCTTTTGTTAAAAAATCCATTTTTTTTTTGAGACTCATAATTTTCGTTGAAAATTCCTCTTATCAATAAATTTCAGTCATCATTATTAATTTACTCAATTAAAAATAACACTATTCAATTTTTGGTTGAAAAATACGATACTTTAAATTGGAAATTAATCTTTTCTAGCTAAACATCCAACCAGTTTCTTACAAATTGAACATATTTTGTTGAAAATTAGTTTTTTCGGATTCGAACCGGCACTTTTTTGTAGCTGATTCAACAATTTGTTCAAAAATTGAACTTTTTATTAGAAAATGCTAACTATTTTGTTGAAAATTCCTTCTTTTCTGTTAAAAATTAAATTTAGTTTCTGAAAATTTAACTAAGCCATTTTTAAATGAAAATATTTATATCTTTTAAAAGTTTAAAATTCAACTATGTGGTAGAAAATTAATTTATTTT
>CAKNWT010288164.1:0-11279 GCA_932066315.1 Andricus coriarius | reverse complement strand
TGCATTGTATTCAGAAATGTTCAAGGAATATCTGTGAATTTTTTCAGATTTTTCCTAACGTCGTCCTCCTTCTGGGAACAGGTCAAAGTCGACCCTTGTAAAAGGAGGCCGAAGAACCCTGTTTTTTGGGGCGTTTTGCCCTCTAACTGTTGCAAAAATTTTTTTAGGACAAAAGTGAATATATCGCTGCATTCGGAAGACTTTATGCTTTCAGATGCTTTTTATTAGATATTTCAGAGATTTTTTTTGTGCGAGCTGCAAGCAAAAAAAGTGAGGGGCCTATACCTTTGGAACCGACTTTAGGCTATTTCGTTTGTAACCGATAAAGAAAGGAAAATTCAAGGTAAAATAAGATAAATAGCTAGAAAATAGAGGGACGAGGGAACGATAGATAAGGCAAGATACCAAAGAATCTACACTGATGGGGAATGGTGCAGATGAAATAAAAAAAAAAGAACTGGTGCAGAATGGCATGCGTTTTTTAGGGTAAGAGAGAAGGGAAAAAAAGGATAAGGATGAGGTTAGAAAAAAGGAAAGTGATAGGAATTAGATTAAATATAGGGGAAAAAGCAGGAGGACAGTCCAAGAAAATGAGGAGGAAGTTAAAATAATTTTTTGGAACTTTGTAGGAATAAAGAAGTACAGCGAATTCTGGAAATATATAGAAAATTGTGAGGTGGTAGGTCTAACGGAAACGTAGGTGGTAGAAAAGGATTGGGAAAGAATAAAAAGTATATTGCCGAAGGGTTTCAAGTGGGAGTTAAAAGGGGCCAAAAATGGAAAAGAAAAGGGTAGAGCTGGGTAGAGTTTGGAGAGTGTGAAAAAAATAAAAATACTCTTGACTGAAGTTTTGGAGGAGCTGAAGGAATAGGTCAAGAACTCTAGATTTACAAAGAAATTTAAAAATAAAACGGAAAAAGATAAAAGTTGGACAAATGTTTGGTGGGATAGTGAATGTAAGAAAAAGAAAATGCAGGTTAAAAAACAGTATAAAAATTGGAGAAGGAGAACATAAATACCGGGGGATAGCATCAATATTATCGGTAAGATGAAGGACATCAGGAATAATCTACACATCGCAAAAGACCGAGCAATGAAGATTAAACAACAGGTTGATTTGGTCTGGAAAAACGTCGATGATGAACATCAGCTAAGTAACCAAGAAGGCGATTGAAACGGACATACCATATGAACAGAGATGTTATGCGCCTTTATTTCTTGGCCGAGAAAAGTGGGCAACGTGTGAGGAAAGAACACCATCCAGTCTTCTTACCTGAGTACCCAGAGATAGCCACAAGAATAAATGAGTAGAATCTAGTAGAGCAAAAACGCGCGATATCTGTAAACAGATTGCTTTCGGCTGTTGAAATAGCTGCCATCAAAATGGAAGTGGATCAGCAGCTTCCTATCGATTAATACCCTTCGGAAGATGTGAACAACGAAGACTCGCTTGTAGCTGAAGGCATAGGTACTACGGAAAATGTACCTCAAGTACCGGATCCACTAAAACTACATCCGGACATTAATAACGATGATGTGAACACCAGAATGTCAGAAAACCTACAGCACCTAGTAGAACCAACACGAAGGCATTCTCTGCCCAATATGAATATCACAAGGGATCTGCGTGCACTAATAGAATATCTGAGCAGCAAGGTTTTAACCATGAATTTGGACGCAACTCCAAATGCGTTCGAGGTGCAAACTCTTATATTTATATTTGTTTTTGTGCATCGGTCGCAGCCGTTAAAACGCTGGGCCGCAGAACTAGGCCTACAAATGCAGTCTTCATCCAAGAAAGGGATCCAGATCAACCATGCAAGATCAGTTTAGATATAGATTTCAGCAAAGTAATGTGCAAACTGGGATCCATTAACTCAATATAAGAAAGCAAATAGAACCAGAAAGCTGATACACCATGTTACTAAAATCGTCCATCCTCGGTACATCGAGACATTGAAACCAGCAATATTGGATGAGATTATAGACTCCTAATGACAGTGACTAGATGTTCTTACTGCTAGACTGCAGCGGTACAAGAAGAGTAGTGCAGAAAGGCAACAAAACCACTAAAGTCCCTCAATTGGAAGACATGACTTACTACTGGTCGGGTGTTTCAGGAAAAATGAACAAAAGCAATTTAGAGGCTGCGTGGATTCAAATACAGAAACCAGGAGCAAACAATAACCCTAAAATGGAGCTACTAACATTACAGATTCAGATGTTTGAGCAGTTTTGAAAAGATCAAGTAATTGGTAAGCTCCAGGTTCAGGCACAGGCATGTTGCACAATTTCTAGTAAAATTACTTGATGAGACCATGCATTGGCAAGGTGTTTTCAGAAGATCATCGAACACCCAGATCCGATGCCAGGCTTTATGATCAAAGGTATTACGTATATGTTGTCTGAAAATTAGATATTAAAAATCCATCTGAATTTCGACCGATGGCCTTGGTTTGCAACATTTTATAAATGCCTTACAGCTAAGATTGCAGATCAGATATATTCTCACTACGACGAGAATGACATCCTTACAAAAGAACAAAAAGTATGTTGTGAATACTTGAGAGGCAGTAAAGATATAATTGCCATAGACTCTATTGTCATGGCGCAAGCTCATAAACATCAAAGAAACTTGCACATGGCATATATTGACTACAAGCAAGCGTTTATTTCCGTACTACATGACTATTTGCTTGAAGTATTAAAAATTTACCAAATTTGCCCACACATTATCGACTTTTGAATTCGTACGATGAAGCTTTGGGGTACTAGAATCAATTGTTTTGATCATGGACAACCAAGGATAAATAGATCAATACGCATTACGCATTATCTTTCAAGGCGACTCGTTTAGTGCACTATGATTCTGTTTCGCGTTGAACCCAATTGGGCAGAAAGCTCGGACCAGAAACTGCAGCAAGTGATTGATTTTACAAAGCAGTTTTCCAATAATATCTACATGGAGTTCGGACTAGATAAATGCAGAACAGTGCATTTAAGCAGAAGAGAATTACGGATCGCAGAGCTAAAGAACGAGTTTTTAGAATGACATTGAGGCAATGGCTGATTGTTCAGCATACGATAATTAAGTAAAGCCTAACCACTGCCTTTACTAAAAGACGCAGATTGATTCTGAAGAGTTCTAAACTGGATTATATGTTCATGACATTTGTTTAAAATAAAAAAATTGTACAGTAATCAAACTATTCCCTACATAAAACTTTACGCCCGCTACACATACACTGCACCCCGCAAGTGAGACTATGGAGGAATTGATCTTTATTTTTGAAATAATTGTATTGCTCGACCCGACAGTCTCCCTTCTGCAGAGTACGCTATTTCTTCCTTTCACCTATAATCTAAAATTTTCAAGTACACCAAACATCCTCTATCGGCTTCAGCTGCTTGTTCTCAAGCAGGGAGACATAAAGTATGACAGAAGTATGATGAAAAAGATTGATGAGTTTCGATGAGTTGTAAAATAAAAGTAATAATATCGTTTTGTACGTTTGTTAAGAACGTAATACTCTTTCATTCTAAAAATCGTGAATGCACTTGAAAATTAAAAGCTGCAGATCTTTTTTACTAGTAAAATCAAGTGTTGCACTACTGTGGAGCGGAGCTCGTGAATCACAATTGCTATTATTTAATAATTATATATTCGTTAAGCAGCAGTACACTATATTTATTTTACATTTTTTATTTTTTGAAGGTTTTGAAGTTCTACATGACCTCTGTCATTGCATATAATCAGTCTAATTCAAATTTTTCTTTAGAGAAATTAAATGATATCGATATTTCTGGTACCTACAACTGTACAGAAAATGTAAGGCTTTTTTAAATTTGCTGATTTTTTACTTAAAATACCAATTTTCGTTGAAAAATGCCAACACAACCTGAAGCTTTAAAAAATCTGTAAATATTCTTTGAAATATAATTGTCTTAAATCAAAAATACATCTTGTTCAAATTATAATGCTTTTTGTTTTAAAATACACATTTCTTGTATTAAACGCCAAGTTAACCTAAGATATTCTATGAAATTCTTTGAAATCAAATATTCTTTTACTAATATACAAATAAATTCCGACAAAAAAAACTAACATAACAGAAAATTGTTCAGAACTGTAAATCTTCTTAGAGATCTAATGATTTTTCTTCAAATAACAGATTTCCTGTAAAATACGTTAATATAACCTGAAGATGTTAAACATTGCAAATGTTGAGTTAAATTTCATTGAATCTTAAAAAATGGTAATCACAGGTGAAAAAACTATAAAAAAGAACTAACATTTTTTTAATTTTAAGTCATCTTCGAAACTTTAAGATTTCATACTAAAATGTTTGCTTACTAATACTAATTTCTAGCGATAAATGCAAACATAGAACGTGTATAATATTTTGAAACATTTATTAGAATATTTGAAAGTTTTAATTTACCAATGCAAGAGTTATTAACAAGTATTAAAAAACACACATTTTTTCTAATTCGCATTATGTTTGCTATGATTTTTCTTTTTAAAAAGGATTATTCAGATTTACTTTTCAGAATTTCAAATTAAAGATATAAAACAACTTCAAGTAATAAAAAGCCAATCAGTTTTTCAAGGATAATGAATGCGACATTTTCGAACCATATTGTTACACCACTTTTTTATATGGGTAATTCTCCATAGAAAGGTCACTTTTGCTTCCCCGCGTAATATCTTTGTGACTATTTATTGAATTGCTTTATAATTTGGTAAACTTAATCGTTTTAATAATACGGACCAAAAACATAAGACCAAGAGAGATTTTTTTGCCCGAAAAATATATTAAACAAGCATTAAATACTTGAAGAAATGCCCTTTCCTCGTTCTCCACTTACAAATTGCTAAGTTTGAGGAGGATTTTCAAAACCAAGGATAATATAATATAATTTTTCACTGGCGCCTTTTAAAAGCATGTCTCAAAAACTATTATTCTTTCATATAGATTTTTATTTTGTCACACTTAAAGATCAAAGAATTTTAAGTTGAAAAGTTTCCCCCTAATTTTTTTTCTGGAGCGTGTAATGACAGTATGATGAGTTTTTGAGGTTTTTTGTTGTTATTTTAACCGGTATTAATGTAATTCTTTAATAAATAAGTGTAAGTATCACATCTGTGTATGAAATGATAGTAACTTTTAAAAGATTTACCTTTAAACTAACATAAAACGTGTTAAACTTTAGCGTATTTTTATTATGTGTCATTCCACGCTCCAGGTAATTTGGACCCATTTCGGAAAAATATGGTATATCAATTGTAGCCTAACACATCTTTGAAGGGAGGAATAGTGAATAATGGTTTCAAATAACTTTTTAATTTATTCTTTTAAACAAGTACAATCAATGTTTTGTTGTTTGACATTACACGTCCTGTAATCGCACGTCACAGAATTCAAAGTCAGGGCTGAAACACAAGTAGGTTCACCATGTGTCTCATGATCGTTTATTAAACAAAGCATCCTGATAAAATCATTCTCTTCCGAAATACTTGAAATTGTTAAGGCATGAAATATGTAATGCATTTTGTCATGTAGAAGTTCGAAGGTAAAGATTAATAATAATTTGGGGCCTCGCTCCATGAGCTTTGATCCGGCTCTGAGCTGTCAGTTTCGACTACGTGTATTTCTGTGTATTTGTGTGATGGAGTCTGTTTATTTAGTAAGATACCGCCATTTCAGTATTGGTCAACTGAATAAAAAAAAGGATAAAAATGTTGGCAAAGGTAATAAAGAGACTTACGAAAAAATAAAGCCATGCTTTAGAGACGTATTCCTCTGTTGTAAGCCATATTAGACTAAAAGAACGTACGTATATGTCAGTATACGTAAACATATAATTTATGTTTTGAAAGCGTTTTAAAAAATTTATTTATGTTCTTTAATTTAAACAAATTATTGCGTTTCTTAACAAAAATTGATTAATCATTATGAAATACTGGATAAGCTATTTTGTGCTAAAAATTCTATTATAATATTTGTATTCAGCGACCTAAAAACCGTAGGATACCCATATTTATCAAATGGTAACTGTTTTGGAACTTTTGATTCGCAATATTGGATCAGCCATCTTGAATTCTGAAATTCTGTTATGAAATTCGAAATTAGCGAGTCCAAAAACTTTAGAATACTCACTTCTATAGAAATCGGTCCATGAATCTACATTCTAATAGAAAACCGATAACTCTGTCAAAAAATAATTTTAAGCTCAAATATTTCAATAAATGCTTATTCTAGCACCAATGAATAGGCGTCATACAAAAAAAATCTGTTTGAGAATATTTTTGCAAAAAAAGTTGCTTCTATCAAAAGTTGCCTTAATACAGAGAATCACCCACATAGGATATCATAAAAAGTATCCATATTTTGAAATTCCGACGAATCTTTGTTAAAACTAGTAATAGAAATGCGTCTGCTGCCAATTTTTTCTGAGCGTTTGATCACAAAGCACATAATTTGATACTGGGTGGATTCCAGACCATTCCCAAAAGATGTTTAAACATTCGCATCATCGATTTTATTTTAAGGAATTTCCAGGGATTTCAAAAGATAACAAAGGATTTAAATGTATTTAAGAGCTATCATGAAATTTCAAGGGATTTTAAAGAATTAATACATATTCAATTCTCGCAATAAAGAAAAAACTGATATATCAGTCAAAAAAATATTTCACAGATTGAAAAATTGTCACTAAAATGTTTACGTATAGGTTTATACCACCAAAAAAATAATCTATGAGCTAGCAAATGTTAATGAAATGATCACACTAAAAAGATACTAGACCAATAACAGATTATTATTTGAAGTATAATATATAGTTAAAAGTTCGTCATAAAAACAACCGCAGGATTTAGCTGGGAGCAGGGACCCGATATCGAGGGATCTGAGCTCGTCCTTCGTCCATGGAACTATTCCAAATGAATGGAGTACTACCGGGACGGCAAGCCTGTTCGTCGCAGATACTTTATTTCTCGCCGCCAGTTCGGAAAACCAAATCCGCCGGATGAGACGCTTGTATGTACATAAGAGAGTATCCTTTATAGATGTCAAGTCCTGAATGCGGTTCTGTGGCATGCCCATATATGTATAGGTCTCTTCAGCGGCAAGGTGTCGTATAGTGCTTCTGTCGACGAGCTTAGGCTTTTCCGGGATACCATTAAGTTTTCCTTTCTTCAGATAAACCTTGGCGCATTTTTCTAACCCGAACTTCATTCCAATTTCTCGAGTGTACTCTTTGACAATGTCTAAAGCTAGAGATAGTTTCTCTTGATTTTTAGCATAGATCTTGAGATCATCCATGTAAAATACATGGTTTGCCACAGAGGCACCCTTTTTAATGGCGAAGTGCGAGAGATAGTGGCAATACCGTGAGGAAAAGAAAGCGGAATTGGCTCATAGTATTGCCCTGAAACACATCTCTCTGAAAGGTGACACTGTTAGTAGTCCCACGATGTATTCCAGATGAGATAGTAAATCTGCTTTCCCAAAGCGGCATTATTCTCTCTATGCACCTCACGATGCGTGGATGAACCCTTAAGGTTTCCAACAGACAGATGATAAGTCTATGGGAGTTTGAATCAAAAGCTTTTGGGTAATTAATCCAGGCCATCGATAGGTAACGATGATAGAATGCTGCGCTTTTACAGACACATCTATCGATAAGCAGGTTCTCCCGACATCCTGCTACGCATTTCTTTGAACCACGTTGTTCGTACATCTCTCGCCACCAAGGTCCAATTGTCCGAACAATTCTATCATTTAGGATAGCTGTGAAGATCTTATACAGTGTGTTCAGACAAGTTATTGGCCTGTAATTTTTAGGGTAAGCTAAGTTGCCCATCTTCGGCAGGAGCACTTTGCGCCATTCTACCAATGACTCCGGAATAGGCTCTTCCGACTTTAAATATGAGGTGAAAATGTGGGCCAGATGCTGGTGGGCTGTAGGAAACTTCTTCCACCAGACTGTTTTGATACAGCCTGGTCCCGGAGCGGAATAGTTCTTCATGCCTCTTAATACGTTTTTCACCTCCTCGGTGTAATGATAGGTGGGCATTCCTCTTCAGGTCTTACGAGGGCACTGCACAGCTCCTTCAAGCTATTTATATTCTTCTAGTGTTCTTTCAGTGGATGCTGGACTTCGTGAAATTCTGTCCAAAATGCCTTGACTATCTCTGGTGTGGACGGGTGGACGAAAGTAACTGGAGGGTCATGGAAAAGTCGAGATGAGTTAGACGAAGCTTCATATGCACGAAACTCGTCAGCCAGTTCAGCCAGATCATTGTGCTTAAGAGAAACCTGAATGCTGATGTTTCTCCGAGTCCTGAAGCATCGCTCTTCCACTATTAGAGGCCTGCTCGTGGTTGGTATCAGTGTCGCCTCTCTTTCTCTGTTGCCGGATTGTTCTGGCTGCGGTTTAGTAGGCGTTTCTCGCAAGTTCCTCCTGAGCCCCAATATCTGGCTAAAACGCATGCCTCCCTTTGTGGAGAAATCTCGCAAGAGTTCGACCTCTCGACCGACAAATGCTTAGTTTATGGTGCTGCGAGAGCTTTAGCTGATTCAAATCGAAAGATCAAACCGACGATGGATCAAAATACCAAAAGACGCTTACATCAGCTGAACGAGAAGATTGGACGGGCAAGACAGAATGCTTCCCGTGTTCAATGTTTGATTGACTATATAACATCTGGTAGATCGTACACGTAAAGGGTTCGAAAGTTCGCCCATGAACTGAGGATGCTGAATCACACACTAAACAAGTCAAATCTGCTGACAATCAAGCACCATATTGTTGACAAAATACGGCTGTTATGTAACGCAAGGAGAAGAATACAGAAGAGGGCGAGATGGATCAGGGATAATCAAAAGTTTCTCGCTCACCCATCACGCCTGTTCAGTGATCACCCTGCTTCTGTCAAAAATCCATTTAAGTCCAACGAGGAAGATACTTTTTGGGGAGCGGTATACAAGATCCCTAAAACACGAAAGCTGAAAGAAGACACTGAAAATATCATCCGCTTTAGGGAATTTTGTGACAACCTCATAAAATCTGAGGAGGAATGTCCATCAATCACTGCCGAAGAGGTGAAGACGGCACTTAGGGGCACGAACAACATTTCCGGAGCTGGACCAGATTATATCAAGAACTTCTGGTGGAAGAAGTTTACTTCTACACACCAACATTTGGCTCGCATATTCACCATATATTTAAAGTCGGAGACGCCCATTCCGCGGTGCCTGGTATTAGGACGCACTAAACTCCTACCGAAAAAAGGCAACTTGTTTAACCTAGAGAATTACAGGCCAATAACTTGTTTCAACACACTGTATAAGATCTTGACAGCTGTACTAAACAACAGGATTGTTCGGCGAATTGAGCCTGTGTGGCGTGACATGTACGAACAACGTGGCTCGAAAAAAGGTGTAGCAGGCTATCGAGAGAACTTGCTAATTCAAAGGTGTGTCTGTAAAACGGCTGCAGCCCATCAATGCGTCCTGTCAACGGCCTGGATTGCCTATCGGTAAGCTTTCGATTCAACCTCTCACAGACTTATCATCTGTCTGTTGGAAACCTTGAAGGTGCATCCACATATAGTGAGATGCATAGAGAGATAGATGCCTTTTTTGAGAACTAGATTTACTATCTCATCTGGAAATTCTCGTGCGACAAGAAACAGCGTCACCTTCCAGAGGTGCGTCTTTCAGGGCGCTACCATGAGCCCTTTGCTTTTTTTCATCACACTTCTGCCTCTATCTTTTGCACTACAAATTCTTCTGGATACCTCTGTGGCTGCACTCACCAGAGCGAGAATAAGGTCACTCATGTATTTTATATGTATGACCTGAAGCTCTAAGCCTCTGGTAAAGGCAAACTTCAAACTGCCATAAATATCCTCAAAAAGTACACAGGACAAACTCGGATGGACTTTGCATTGGATAAATGTGCCCAAATTCATCTGACGAACGGAAAGATTTTTGGCGTTCTCAAGGATCCTGAGATTGTGGATATAAGTGTTATTAGACATCTTAACACTGGAGAGACGTATACATACCTGCCCCTGTCTCAAAGCCGCGTTCAGGACGTAACATCAGTAAAGTAGTCTCTCCGAAGCAGATAAAAGCATCTTCTTCTACAGATTTGGTCTTCCAATCTGTCAGCGTTGAACAAGGTATCTGCGACTAACATGCTAGCCGTCCCGGATCTACTCTACTCGTTTGGGGTAGCTAAATGAACGAAGAACGAACTTAAGACCCTTGACGTTACCACACGTAAGATCATGCATATGCATAGAAGCTTGCATATCAATTCGTCAGTTCCGCGATTATACATTTCACGCCGTCAAGGCGGACGCGGACTTCTGAATCTCCAGTTTCTTCATAACCGAATTGTTCTAAGTACAGCTTATATCGTAGCCAATAGCAGATATCCTCTCCTAAAAATGGTCATGAACCACGAGATTATTGGTAAAGGAGCGTTCCTTTACAAAGTCGCGGAGCAAGCGGCCGAGATCCTTGGCCTGCATTTTAACATCAGAAGTGAGGAAAGTGCATTACTCCATCTAGATGCTTCACTTCTGAAAGCCGAAGTGAAGAAAGCAGAAGTTCAAAAATTCCATCAAGAGCTGCTCGAGAAGAAAATGCACGGAAATTTTTACAGGAATGTAGAAAAACATTCCTTGTCAAAGAAGCAAACTTTTGCTTTCTTCAGATCATCAGGGCTTCATTCAGGTACAGAGGGTTTCATTTTCGCATGCCAGGACGGTGTCATTTCCACCTTAGCATACCGTGACCGCATTTTATGTCAAGAAGCGATAGGTGCAGAGCGTGTCATGCACACGCTAAGTACCTGGAACACATACTATCGGGGTGTCCCACCCACGCAGGAACATCGTACTTCTACAGACATAATGCGGCCCTGAGAGTCCTATATGACCATATTTGTCGTTCTTACGGTGTTGGCCGCGACCCTGCCCTGCCGAACGCTCCGAGGGAGATAGAGTCAATTGTCCGAAACGACAAGTGCCAAATTTTCTGGAACTACGATTTTCGGACAGCAGTCTCCGTTGCGCACTCGAGGCCTGACATTGTTCTCCAAGACTTCGAGAAACGAACTATATTCGTGATCGAATTCTCGGCACCGTCTGAATAGAACATCACTGCCCAGGAGAAAGAAAAGGAGGAGAGGTATCAAGACCTTAAAAGGGGGCTGCAAAAGCTGTACCCAAAATATTCGGTACAAGTAATTGTCCTTGTGAT
>CAKNWT010288112.1:0-12795 GCA_932066315.1 Andricus coriarius | reverse complement strand
AGGCAATGTTAAGTTTTTTTATTATTTGTGGAGCCCTGATGAGGATAAAAAATAATCTAGTTTGCAGCAGCTGCTAGGAACACTACACGAAGCATCGCTTCTTTCAAATTTCATTTCTTGATAGTCTCATAAAAATCCGATTATTATCAGAGGAATTCAAGATGCAGATTTAAAAAAATAGTTATTAAGAGAGGACCATTTGGATTCGACAAAATGTAATAACATGTGCAAGGGAGCCGAATTTGGCAATATACCAAAGCAGAAAAAGCTTTTAATGAATTAAAATTAATTCGAACTAAATATCCTGTTTCAAGATATTATGATGCTAATAAACCTTTAACTTTAAGTCTAAATCTGCTTGAAAAATAGGTTAGAAGAAGTTTCGCGAAAAGAAAATGAACCAGTCACATATGAAAGTAAAGCCTCCACAGATAGAGAACGTAAATATTCTTAAATTGAGAAGAAATCATTAGCTACTCAGATTGAATTTAAAAAGGTTCAATAACATAATAAATTATAGATATATTATTATACTATTATATTTACCAATAGAATTAAAGATGATTGCCAAGATGAAGACCAGAGTGTGAACGATCATCATTTTTTCGAAGGAGAGGAGGAACTAATTAATGTATTGATGAATAATTTGGTTAATAGTGTAACTATTGATTATTCTAGTTTTTCATCATAGATTATATTAGAGAAATATTCCCTATAGTTGTTATCTAGTAGATTGTAGGCATGAAGCTTATCATTATGAGATATTTACATTTCATTAGAGTCAGCGTCTAGTATAAAAATTTACTTACTAAATTCGTTGAAGTTGAGATACAAAATTCAATGAATTCTTGAAATAAAAAAAAAACTTCTCGCGTGGTATATCCTCTTGAAAAAGTCAGAAATATCTATAATATGGATAATCGAGTCACCACTAACACTTCTGTAGACACCAATAGCAACTCGAGGTATCTTTTGCTCAAATGGTAAAAAAAAGTCTCTGATTATGAATATCTTGGACATTTTCTCGAAATCATGCTCAGTTTTTGTTCAAACAACGTTTTTTCAATTAATTGGAATATTTATTAATAATAAAAATGCATACGATAACTTTTAGCATCTTTGAACAGAAAAATAAACTTCCCTGCATTTTTCATAGGATAACCCGTTTGTAATTTACAGCATTACAAACAAATAATTTTTCAACAAAATTGACATATTTTCACAGTTATACCTCAGAATCTTATGCTCAGAAAAATTTGAAATTTTTACTTGATCTTCTGATCTAAGAATAACTTCTCTCCGTGAGTTGTTGTTGAAACTTTATTTTTTCAAACATAAATCGTCTAGATTTTGTATTAGTTAATAAAAAGTCATCCAGCCCAACCAGTGTAATAAATAATTTTCCCTGAAACTGATGCAAAACCTATACCTACCGTTTATAATTGGTTTATTATTCATAGACTCGCTTGATTAAGCTTTTTTCGACCAAGCTTTGACACAAGAAAAAACTTCTTCACTCTCGTCACAGAAAAAAACAAAGTGTGAATCTAACATTAACAATTAAAATTAACAATGGTACAAGATACCATTTCCCTCGGACTTGGGGTAAGAGACGTCGCCTTTTGAACAATATATTTTTCATAAATCCACGCTTTCCCGCACGATTTCAATTTGCTATGGAAACCTAGAAGAATAAAAAACAGTAAAGAAATTTTAAAATCGAAAACAGTATTCCAATTCAGAAAATAGATTTAAAAGCATTTTATATTAATCACTGTCTCGCCTAAAAGCCATCATTTTCCAGTTATTAGCGATACAATTTTTCTATAACGTTAACTTTACCAGATTCGAGGTAATTAATCTAATGAATTACATGGCTACCATTGATGAATTGATAGTTGTACAGTATTCGAGTGGAAATGACACCGTCTTGACATGCCAAATGAAAACCTTCGTGCCTGACGTCAATCCGGGTGATATAACGAAAGCAGACGTTAGCTCATATGACATCGACTGATCCTTCACAGTTCTGTGGAAGATGCCGTGCATCTTCTTTTTAAAGAGCTGTTTGCGTAAGTTTCTCTCCTGTGCTTTCTTAATCCCGGCCTACAGGAGTGAGTACTCGAGGTGGATACGATTTGACGCATTTTTCTAACCACTGATATTGAAGTCAAGGCCGGGTGTTTTAGCAGCCTCCTCCGAGGCTTTGTACAGAAACGCCCTTTTCGTGTTCCCTGGCAATTTTAAGAAGAGGGTCTTGTCCATTTGCGACTATATGTGCTGTACTCAGAATAATCCTTTTGTCAAGACATTCGAGATTTAGCATCCTGTTCGTACATCTCTCACCACACAGGTCCAATTGTCCGAGCAATCCTATCATTTAGGATAGCTATGAAGATCTTATGAAGATCAGTGTGTTCAGACCGGCTATTGGCCTATAATTCTAAGGATCAGCTAAGTTGCCCATCTTCGGCAGGAACACTGTGCACCCTTCCACCAACCAATCCCGAATAGGCCCTTCCGACTTTAGATATGAGCTACAAATGCGAGCCAGATGCTGGTGGGTTCAAGGAATCTTCTTCCACCAGAAGGTATTGACGCCATCTGGTCCCGGAGCGGAATAGTTCTTTATGCTTCTTAATACTTTTTTCACCTCCTCAGTAGTGATACGTGGGCATTCCTCTTAAGGTGTTATGAGGGCACTGCACAGCTCCTTGAAGCTATTTATATTCTTTGAGTTTTCTTTCAGTGGATGGCTGGACTTTGTAGACTTGTTTTCCAAATGCCTCGACCACCTCTGGTGTGGGCGGGTGGATGACAGCAACTGGAGGGTCTTGGAAGAGTCGAGATGGGTCAGACAAAAACTGTTGATTTTCTCCGACACAACTCTTCCTCCGCTCTGGACTTCCCCTGGCGTTAAATAGAACCCGTATTCTGCCAAGAATATGCTGCCTAATGGTTAGTAGCTTTGACTTGTTGACTATGTGCTAACGGATCCGCAGTTAGTGCGCAAACTGTCGAACCTTGGCAGTGAAACTGCTGCCAGATGTTATACAGTCAATCACACACCGAAGGCGGGATGCGTACTGCCTTGCCCGGCCTATCTTTGTGCTGAGTAGATGCATTCGTCTTCTGATCTTATCATCAACCGTTGGTTTTGTTATACGGCTGGCATCTGCCAAAACTCTATCTGTATTATACACACTACAATTGATAGTCCAGAGGTCGGATTCTTCTAAAAAATCTCCATGAAGCTCGTCATCCAGTTCAGCCACATCTTTGGGTTTGAGAGAAACCTGAATGTTGATGTTTCTCCGGGCCCTGAAGCATCGCTCTTTCTCTATTGAATGCCTGCTCGCGGTTGGTCTCAGCGTCGCCTCTCTTTTTCTGTTGCCAGCTTGTTCTGGATGCGGTTGAGTAGGCGCTACGCTTATATAACCCCTTTTCCGGAGTTCCTCGGCATGGCTTCGCAGACGTTGATGCGAAAAATGCAAGAGCTCTGGGTGTTTCTCGCACCACAAAGTATGCAGTCGTGCCATGTAACCTTTTCGTTCAGGGGTCATATTGGTATCATAGCACTCCAGCAGTCAATCGCATTGACCTCGTCTTGATTGGCTCCCCCAACTATAGGATAGTCGGCATTGTTGTCCGACCCATTCTCTGGAGCCCTGCCCGTTCGATTGTTTTGAACCGCACTTACTACAACTCGGTGCAGGGCCGAATACACACACACACACACGCATACATATATATCAAACTTCACCTCGGAACGAACTACTTCTAAATCTCGCACCATACGAAATTACCAATCAAAGCTCAAACAGATGGTTTCCACATCAATCGTATGTTTTCATCTACAACAAATGAATCCGTGAAACCTTCAATTATTAGCAATATCCATACAATACCAAGTGTTATAAATCTAAATCTTCGTACACTCAAAATCATGGAGAAAACAAAGAAAATGCCACCCCTTAACATAAATGAAGAAGTAAAAGAAGCAAAGAAAGATTAAGAACTCCAAAAGTCTGAAGATAAATATAAGCTAGCCTTCGAGAAATTTGGCAGATGGAGTAAACAAAACAGAAGAATGTTCGGTCAATGATCATCATCATTATCAAAAAACATTCACTTGATAGGACGTTCTCGCACCATTTCGGTAAAGGGCTATCTAACGCTCACTTTTATAGGCGCTCTACAGTCTAATAACGTGGGGTTACACACGTCTTCACGTGGAATTCAATGTTCGCAAGGACGAGTAGTAAAACCATGGAATACGGCTAGGTTTTACTGCTTGTCCTGCGAACACTGACCTTCCCGCGGTAAAGACGTGCCTAACCCTACTTGTGACGTAATATACTATTAAAAAAAAATGATGAAGGTTCAAACTTTTTATACACTTTTTAGAGGCTAGGAACGAAATGCGTTCTAATTAAGTCAAAGCAACCCCGGATTCGGATTCAGCGACTCCAAAAATATACCGAAATGTTTTCTCATCTGGTGGACAAGACTTTTATTTTTGTTCGTGTGCCTCTGTAATTAATGGCTCAAAATGTATACTATAAAATAAGTATCAAGATGAGTGCATAAACAAGTATATTTTAGTTTTTAAGCTTGTTTACTTTTTGCTTCAAAATTGGTAAAATTTAAATAATTGCCAGGGAAATTTTGCAGATTCAATTAGCGAAACGTGAACCACGAAAGATAAGTAGAAAATTACTAATTCGAGAAGTCGAGACATTTCATGATTCAATAGCGGGAAATGAATTGCTCAGTAAAAAAATTGTTTGGGACTATGCAGAACTTGTGAACGTAGCCTAGTCTATTTTTATTTTCAAAATATTGCGTCTTGTTTGAATTAAGTCAGGAAAAATAAGAATTTTTCGCAATTATTTAGGAGACTGTAAAAATGATTTGCCTTAAATAAGGATGAACTTGAATTTCTGAAGAAGTTTATTTTTATTCCCACATGGAAAGATTCCTCGGATAGTACTCAATGAAAATATTAGGGAAATTCCAGTTGGAAATTCCGTTTACTCTCCCTCATTATAGATAAACTTCTAAAAGCACCAGGTGGAAATGATACATTTTCCTCAAAGAAGTTAAATTTTAAATGAAGACTGCTCGCATTCCAAACATTTTTCTCATGACTCGTTATTGCACAACAACCTCTGAGTACACCAAGTGTGAAAAATACATCTTCATCAAAGAAGGTGAGTTCTCAATGTAGATTAGCCTCATCTTATCTATTTTTCTAATGATCCTTAATTGCAAAACAACTTCCGAGTGCGCGGGGTCTGAAAACTAAATCTTCATTGAGGAAGTTGAGTTGTACATAAAGATTGGCAACACCCAAATCTTTTTTTCCATGACCCGTCATTGCACAACAACTTTCAATTATACCAGGTGTAAAAAAGACCCTTCATCGAGGAAGCTGTGTTCTAAAAAAAGATTCGTCTCGCCCAGCGGATACTGGGGAACCATTTAAACAGAATACACGTTCAATTTCCTCCAACAAACTGAGTTTTAGATAGCTAATGGTCGCACTCCAACGGTTATTTGGACAAGCTATTATTATAGGATATCATCAGGTATGAAAAATATATTTTCCTCCAAAATGTGTGATTCTACACGGGATTCTGTCTGATGGCATTGAAAGATAAATGTGCTTATAAGTTGTTGTATAATGACATGTCACGCGAAAAATGTTTTGGGTGCGGTTGATCTTAATTTAAAACTTAATTACCTCAAAGAATATGTATATTGTAGATCTGGTGCACTCGGAAGTTGTTGTACAATGATGGGTCATGAGAAATATGGGTGGGATGCGGCCAATATTCATTTGAAAGTGAACTTTAATTTTTATTCGGAACTTACAAGGAGAGGACGCGAGATGGACATCGCCGATTGGACTGGGGCTTCATTGGATGAAAGTACATCAAAATCCATTGAAGCATATTTTTTCTTTCGATCTAATGGGCCTTAGTTTCCGAGATATCGAGGTTTGAGTATTTCCGCTCGACTGCGCCACTGCAGAGCGAGGTCCCCGGACTTGGCGCTTACTGACAGTCCGACACTAATTTTGTGATAAACAGAAAGTCCACAGGGTTTCTATATTATTTCTACAAGGTTCTGTGCGTGAATTGCGAATGTTAAAACGAAAATAATCCATCACGTCAAATTGTTTATAAAAAAAACGAGGTCAACAAACAAGAACAATGACAGAAAAATCATTTTTGTTCCTTCCTGGAAAAGTTGTTGAACACATAGTCCGGCGGATAGTGACCAGATAGTGAGTATATACACACCCTTAATAACATTTTGAAGACGAGAGACATACGCATGTTATTAAAAATATAAAATTATATTTTCCGTTCAAACTATGCAAGGTACGGAAAAATGTTAAGAACCCAAGTTATTCATCTCAAAAATATCTATGAATTTATATTATATCATTAAAAAGTAATAGTTTTAATAATAGTTTGAAAAATAATATTTAAACTTGGTTTTCTTACTCTTATCGAATATTATTCGTAAATATCTAACATTATAAAAAGTAATTTTATTAAAAGGCATTAGATAATAAATTAAATTATGCAAGATACGAAAAAAAGTTTCAAAATAAAATTATTTACCTTAAAAAGATATACCAGTTTTCTTTAAACCATTTTTCAGTAGGACGCATGTTTTCTATTAATGATAAAAAATAACATTAAAATTGAAAAATTATGAGAATGTGCCCACACAGAGGGTAGAATTTTTTATAACAATAAAATGTCCCAAAAGAAGCTACAGAAATACTTTCAGCTCCTTTATTTAAGATTTCTTTTTTACATAAGTTTTTACAAAAAGTTGATAAATGTTTTTTCTAAAGTAAATCATATAACTTCTTTATAATTATTTCCTTATTTTAGTTCACTGATATTGATTTAGTTGATCAATATACACTTCAATTGAATAGGACTTCATATTTGTTACTTTCGTTTAGCAAGTAAAACATAAGTTCATATAAGTTTTTTTAATAGTGTCTAGGTACAATAAATCCATTATCTCGATTGCATCTTCCCCTAAAAACGTTTCTCAGGGTGCCAAAAATATTTTTCAAATGCCTCCGTTTGTTACACGAAATGCTCTAGGAAAGAAGAAAATCAATAATATAAATTTAATTCTAATAAAAAATGACCTGAAGAAAACTCGTAGATCTTTTCCAGGTGAATAATTTTACTTTTAAACGATTTTTTCGTATCTTGCACAGTTTGACCGTGAAATCGAATTTTTTATTGTTAATTATATGCAGATGACTCCCATCTTCAAAATTCGTTGCATGAGTCACTTGAAAAATCGTCACTATCTGCTGGACTACAGTGTTTAAGACTTTTCCAAGAAGCGAAAAAAACGATGTTTTGTTTTTCTTTTTACTTATTGACCCCCTTTTAAAAAAATTTGACGTAATGCATTATTTTCGTTTTGAAATTCGCAAATAAACGTAAAAAATCGTTATAGAAATTATATATAAAAGTTTTGGACTTTCTATTCATTACAAAATTAGTGTTGGTCTGTGAGTAAGCGCCAAGTCCGGGGTCCCCGCTCTGCAGTGCCGAGTCTAGCGCTCGAGCGCGAATACTCAAACCTCAATATCTCGGGAACTAAGGCCCATTAGATCGTAAGAAAAAATATGCCCCCAATGAATTTGGATGTACTTTCATCCTGCAAAGTCGCACTCGAATCGGCGATGTCCATCTCGCGTCCTCTCCTTGTTAGCTTCCTGAAGGAAGATGTATAATTTACACCTGGTGCATTCGCAAGTTTATATATAATGACTGATTTTCCCAGTACCTGCTGGAGTACTTTCCGGGGAATCTTTCCACATGCGTTTTATAGATTTTTTACGCAAAAGGTATTTCATTTGAGAATATTTTAAGACCTCTTGCAGCCTTAAATGATTTGAATTGTTAAACTACCCATCTAATTTTGGAATTAGAGACAATGAGACTGGCCACTTTCCAGTCTTTCATTCTGGCTTTAAAATTTGGTCCTCCTGAGGGGTATTGGCTGCTCCCTCAGTCGTGTATTCTAACTGTGAGTCCGGGAATTGTACGCTCTTTAGGAGCTCTATGACTACAATGGTCGTCTCAGCCATTTAGCCCGACGGCAAAATTAATTCCCAGATTTGACATAATGGGTTACCGCCTAAGGTTCACTGGGTTATAACACTGTCAGGCATATTCTGGATTCCTTGACAATACCCCCTCCATGAGTCACTTTCGGCATTTTGTATATCATTATTATATCTTGTTAGGATTCCCATGTACAAGCCCTAGTTCCCATTTTTTTAGCTTTGTTAAAAACGCAAACATTTATCTCATATGCCTTATTCATACTGCCCGCTATATCTCTCAGTAAACTGTTGATATCCTCTTTATAAGTATCCCAGTCAGTTGACTTAGGGTTCCTATACCTTTGAGAATCAGTTTTATCGGCCGTCAAGGAGAAGCATAAATGTAATCTAATAAAGCTCATTAATTTAGTTTCCATACTACCCTCAGTCGAATGATATGCGTTAGAATAACATCCGCTGAGTAATGGCCATCCTTGAACAGAGCAGTAGTTAACTAGATTTTTTCACTTCTCAGATGGTGGTGGGTTCTGGAAATCAAATAGCAGGTAGGCACCTGCCTTCTAAATGGTGCTCGGTCTTCATTTCCACCAAGTCTTTAGAACAAATCCTTGGTCATCCAATAAATTTAATATCAACTCTGACATAAAGTGCTGCCCTAGGAGCTTCGACTGATCTATCATAAATGAAAGATCCGCTAGAATCCCAGACTAGAAGGGAAACATCTAGTGTCCATTCTAGATTCCAGTTGCCTCCCCCACATCATCCGAAAACAGATCAGAAGCTCTGACTTCGAATGTAGTTTTGGTTTTTGAGAGGATCCTAATGTTGATCCTTTTCAAGTCATAGGGAAGCATGCAGTTGATCTTCTTAAAACTGTTGATAAACCCTGGCTCTGAAGTTATAACAAGTTCGGTAGCCTGACTACTCGCCTTGACATCATTTACGTTCCATCCACCTGTGTTTAAAGTCGGATTGTGGACGGCTCTCCTCATAGGTGCTGCTGTTGGTGCCATGAATACACCAGGACTCCAAGCCATAAGCGTTACTGGCCTTGGCAGGCATTTGCTGTCGATCACTTTGTTCTTAGCTCCAGCCCCAAGGTTTTACCCCGCCAACAGCTTCAATGAGCCCCATTGATTTTCTTCTCTAATGCCGCTTCGATTGCCTTCTCCTTGTCGTCATCGAGTTTTTTTTATAAGAAACTTTTCAGCGACTATGGCCATTTTCATGTGATTTTGAAGGGCCTGACTATAAGAAGCCATTCATAAATTACTTAACGCAATTTTCCGCGAATTTTGACCCCCCCCCCCCCCAGGGTTACTCCCCGACGGTCTCTTATTTAGAGATTCCGAAATATGCTATAAGGATTCTTCGGTAATTTTCATCTTCTCAGGAATAGATGCTTTTTCAGGGGGTTCTGTATCGACTCTCCCTGGCTGTTTTGCTTTTTATATAGAAAATAACTCATTTTGCTTTTACGAGTAGCTAGGGAGTCATTTTCAGAGACCTGCTTGTAGACATAAGGCTATTATTCATATGTAAGAGGTCGCTTTGTATCCCAGATACACCGTTTGAAGATACAATTCCCTGGTATCATTCATTGTTCGACACGAAAGTTAATGCCTTGGATTGGTGGTTTTTCCTTCGGCACCATTCTCGGATCATTGTCTGCGACTGCTTACTCAGCACGGACCCTCTATTCGCAACTCGAGGACGCGCCCGATGGCCTAATTAAAGGCCCTAGCCGAGTAGGCTCTGTTCTAGTTTATCAATGCGCCTATTTATACCACAGATGTTTTTGCTACGGAAGCAGAAACTGTTACGCTCGACAGCCATTCAAGAGAATCGGTTATCAACAAAATGTTTCTGATCACATGCGGGGCGTAGCAGTTTCTGCTACCGTATCAAAAGTTGCTTGGGTGTAAATAAGGTGAATGTGATTTTGTTCGTAACGTAATGCATATGTAACGTTCAACTATTGGTTTATGTGAATTTCTTAGGATTGTTATAATTCTAATGTATCATAATTGTTGTAAATTGTACATCCTGAACCTGTTATTTTTTGGGTTCAGATACTAAAATCATTTTCGACAGAATTGTTTCCGGGATCACGATATGACCGTTTATTTTAGGTATAAAGGTACCACTGCGTAAAAGATAGGCTAGCTTCGCAGGATTGGCTATTTATTAGTTTAATGTTTGTTTGACTCCTTTTGCAGGTTTTGTAGCTATAGATTTGTTCACATTTTTCCATAGTTATTTTTTCATTGAGTACATGTGAGTCTCTGTACTTGATCAAAAAGTCAAGGCCTAGGTTTATGGACAGTTATACTTTGTTAAATTTGGGGGCAAGGATAATCCTTTGTAGGGATCCTTCTTTCTTTCAATGCATGGGATTTCGAGAGTGTAGGTGAAGAGTCCTTGGCTCACTGCTACTGATAGAGCGCAAATATCCATGTTGTGATGATAATTTTCTTCCTCGTTATCGAAGTGATAACGTGTATGGTGCATTTTTTCCAAATCGTCAGTAGTTTGGATTTTGAACTTATGTCCTAGCAAGTACTGAGATAACTTCTTCTTGCCCATACTATGGCTAAGAGTTATATTTTTTAATCTTTCCTTAAAATCAGGGAACCTTATTACTGGTGCTGTTGGCTTTTTGCTGTTAGCTTTTTAGCTTCTCCATACTCTGTACTTTGTTATAAACTTTCTATAATAGCCAGCTAACCTTTGGAACGCTTGTACGTTATTATGTGGCTTTAACTGCACGAATTCCCTAACTTCCTTAAGCTCAATAGGGTTTGCCATTATCCTTCTGCGGTGATGAGGTGGCCTAAATATTATAGTTCCAGACATAAGTACTCACATTTTGATTGCTCTAATTTCAAACCTCATTTTTTATTCTTTGCAGCTTTGTCACTAAATTTTTCTTATGATCTTCTATTCCAAATTTTTTCGAATACTACGATGTTTTGAATTAAGAAGAAACATTATTTTAGATTTAGTTCTCTGAACACATTGTACATCATACATTGGAATGTGTCGGGTGCGTTTTTTAGACCAAACGGCCTTCTATTATATTTGAAATATGTATATCTGTATAGTAGAGAATGCTGTCTCCCTGAATCTCAAAGTAGTTAGACAACTACTTTCGCTCTAAAATTATCTGATCCAACAGTAATGTTTAACCAAGTTTCATCAAAATCCCTAGATTCTTCTAAAACTCTAAAATTCAGAAAATTGTTTGACCCTCAAATTAGTTTTTTTCAATAGTAGAATTCCTAACATTAAAATCGTTCAAATTGATTATTATAATAGTATTATAATAACGAAAACATATTAAACATATTAATTTTCATATCAAACCAATTGACATAGCACAAAAGTTAATATTCGGGTAAAAGCGTTAAACTCACAGATGATTTAAAAAAAATAGTTTGAATTTTCAATTGTTTACAAAATTGTAGCTCAAAAGATTTGTTTAAAAATTGCAGTGAAAAAAAAACTAATAGCACCATTTGATTCTACGAAAAAAATTACATGCAGTTTATCGAATAGAGATTTTTTTCTGAATCCTATTTATTATGTGATGGGAATAAGTAATTACATCGTGCTTCGCCCACTAATGAATTTAATTATACTACATAACATACAATGCGGAGATGACAATAGTCAATAAAATGGACGTTATGTAGTTTTTCTGGTGAATTCGAAAAATCTTATTACTTTTTCTCTAACTCCCATTTTAAAACAGATTGTTTGAACATACATTTTTAAGTACTAAATAGGCTACAAAACTTTTATTAATTGAAATATTTATAGTCGTGTCAACTGCTAGGGTCATTAGATTTAAAAACAAAATTATAATTAATTATTTATGATCGTTAAGTATATGCGCGTTAATTTTAATCAATAGCGAGTTTATTAAAGTAATTCATTTAGATAAAACATCATTTCCGTAACATTCCTGATTTTTCCACTATATTTATTTATATGTTGTTGCATACAAAATTGAATTCGAAAAAGTAGAGTTGAAGGACTTAAAAAATTTCATTCTGAGAATTTCTAAACAAAAACTTCAAAATTAGTTAAAGATATACAGCCTGAAGAGGTTTATGAACAGTGAGTTCCTACTTTTGACCACTGTGCGGTAATGTAATGATGATGTTTTTTGATCTGTTTCCAATAAAAGACTGGCTGGGACATTGAAAAAAGATTGAAGCCTCGACAACCATAGAACTTTGATTTTTTAATGTAATTGCTAGTTACATGTATGATTTGGATCCGATTTTCGATTGCAAATGATATATTTTGTAGTTTAACATTTCCTTAATTTAATAAATTGTGAGAAAGGCTGTTATTTACAGGATAGTTTATATTCTCTACCTTAAAACTATTCTTGATTGAGCGTTGTGTACCAACTGGAATTTCGTTCATTTCTTCCCGGTTCAATTTGGTAATTGTGTGGCTTATCATGTTTATTTTCACACGTTTTCTTTCAAGACCAAAATATTTATATATTCCACCAAGAATATTATGATTCTCCAAAATGGCAAAGACGTCTCCATTGTATGTTGATAATACAATTTGTTCTTCGGTCGGTAAAGGCCCATACGTAGTACGTCCTGTTTTAATTTTAAGTGTTTTATCGAAAGAAAAAGTGTATCTACGAAGTT
>CAKNWT010288089.1:0-12601 GCA_932066315.1 Andricus coriarius | reverse complement strand
AATCTTGAAAAAATTTTTTGTTTCAAATTTTGAAAATGATTTAAAGTTTTTAATTTTGGTTCGAAATATTTTTATTTTTTTATTTTTAATGTTTTTTTTTGCGATTAAAACAGAAACTAAGCGTCCTATCGAAAAATTGTTAATAACAAATTTTGAGCTGTTTTTTGGATGAGCAACTTCAGTCTCTTCATTTTTTTCGCATAGCTTGTGTCGTTCGTCCAAAAATTAAATTTTTTTGTTTTTTGTGGTTTTCAAGAATAAAACAGAAAATAAAAATCCTATCAAAAAGTAATTCATAACGAATTTGTAGATCATTTGTAGGTGCACGAGTTTTATCTCATCATCTTTTTTTGTATCTTGCATAGCTTGACAGAAAAATTGAGTTTTTGATTTTTTATTATTTTTAGTGGGATCAAAATTTGAATTTTTGATTTTTCGAAAAAATTCAAAAAGTTCTTATGATAATCTTGTACGGCTCTCAAAAACAAACGTTTTTCTTTTACAGACTTTTTTTCATATCATGCGTTGTTCAGCTTAAAATGTTAATTTTCGTTTGTTTTTTTGGATTTTGAAAATGCTATAACTCTGATAATTTTGATTTTATCGAAAAATGTCATTATTATAAATGGTTTGTCTTTTTGCGTAATGCCAACAACCGTACACAGAATTTTCAAATCTTGAAAAAAGTGGTCTCAAAAATTTTCAAAATGTGCTCAGTTTTTGAATTTTCATCCAAAATATCTGGTTAACGGACTTGACCTTCATTTTCGGACCCTCAAAAAGTTTATCAAAGGCTGAATCGATTCGAAAAATTCTTCAAAAGTTAGCGTGGCTACAACATTCAGGTATCCATACCTACAGACAGACATACAGACAGACAGACACCGACAAAATTTTATGATTTTCGGAATCTGTGAGTGCCGAAACGAAAAGATCCGTTAAAAACCAGAGGCCGAAAATTGAGACGATTACATTACACTCTCATGAATGAGAATGTAAAAAATAATATAATATAATATAATAATATAATAAGTGATGAAATTTAGCACGAACTAGAACCCTCGAATGCTCTTCAAGCTGGCAAATGTTGCTCACCTTTAAATGTCAATGAAATATTAATCTACTCACTTAGGTTATTATAAATTCAAATAACTGCTTACCTGAAACAGAAAAAAACAAGAATTTAGTAAATAGCCTTATATAAGTCTTGAGCGTGATTTTCTGATATATTTATTGTTAATTTTCCTATCACGGGAGAATGAAAAGAAAGAGAACTCGGAACTTCCAGAAATTGATTATTTTACGAGCTTGCATACAATGCGGTCGGATTCGGAATCGAGACCCCTGGATTGGAGCCTTCCGAAAATTGACGTTGCGCCGCGGGTACCTTGACTACAGCGCCATCTGAAACCCGAACTATTGGATATCTCAAAATTATTTAAGCAATGTTAAAGAAGAAGAGCAGTGAATATCAATTCCTTTTAATCAAAAATATTATACTATGGCATGAAATTAAATATTTCCTATAAGATTTCTGGTAAATATTCAACTGAAATTCAAATTTCATCTAATTAGTTCCAAAATGGTGGCGCTGTCGTAGCTACCCAACCGGCGTATATAGCTTATAAGAAGAGTTTTAATTAATCGAGTAAGTAATTTTTTTCTCATTAAAATAACTTATGATATATATATATATATATATATGTGTGTGTGTGTGTGTATATATATTTATTTATATATATATGTATGTATATATCACACTCAGATAAATTTCCTCATTTGTCTCAAAAAGAACCTTTTTGCAGCAAACATTATCCTTTTGCGACAAACTTGACGTAATCAGCCAAATAATTCCGTTCGTGCAAAACAGACTTTCACGTGATTCGAAACAAAACAGGCAAGAGCAAGGCAATCTTGCCGCTTACTATAATTTATGATATCGATTACCTTGTGTATGATATGTACTCTTATGAGTTACTTAGTTAGTTAAACTGTTAACCAAATTCTCCAACAGTTCATTAATCAGTTTTTCTTTTACTTTGCGAAAATGAGGACGGTCTATACTTTCTTCTTTACTTTGGCGGTCATCCTCGTTTCTATTGGTGAATATAATATTATAATTTTTATTAGATTCTATGTAAAGCCATAGGATATGCTGAGATATTCCATTTGATTCCATTTAGGTCCTTGGTTGTCCCAGCGACACTCCAGGGATATCCCCAAGATATCTAGGATACCCACGGGACGTTTTTGGGATATTCAAATGTCCCAAGTTAGATTAGGAGAATGTTCGTTTTATGGAGGTTTTTTTTATAACAGAAAATCCTTTATTGCCATTAAGGTTATTAAAGCCTTTTTGCACTAGTCTTCACCAGAAAATATATGTTCAGTTAACAACAAAAAACCTGTGGGGTAGGGAGTTTTTATATTTTAGAGAAGTTATGTTGGTCAAACCCCTACCCCTTTCCAAGGTCTCGTTTCGGGCGGGAAAGAAACCCTGGGATTGGTCAAAGAAGCAACATTGGTCAAAGCCTACTCACAAAAATAGTGTAGTTCAAACCCTTAAGCCTTTTCAATGTCTCTGTGATTTCTCTTCGGTGATTAGTCACAGAAGTACTTTCAGATGCACCTAAAACCTTTTCAATGTGTTTCAGTCTGTGATGTCTACTAAAAAATGGCCGAATTCAAGGGCCACGAAACTTCATTTCTTTATATTTTCGTAAAAAATGATTTTGCACCATATTAGCTTTGTACATTTCATATTTAGAATGAAAAATTCTTGTATATTGAATAAATAATCAGTTATTTTTTTAAACTTTTGGCGCTCGCAGTCTAAACTCCACCCTTAAAATATGCTTTTAACGGTATCGGTTTTGTATATACAACCTTTCAAAAATAACTGGCTGAAAAGTTCTTGTGCTGGTGCCAACAGAGAACTTTTTGCCGGTACCGGAAGCGCACTGCCAAAAAATTGATCCTCTATTTCTTCTTGCAGATGCAAGTTCACAGTCGGATGGGAAACCTTATGCGAAACGTATTCCTAGTTCTTCTCTATCTGTCAGACAACAATCACCGGTCCGGATGTCTCCTGAGGAGCCTCCTCTTCGTAGCAGGTCTAAGTCTCCTCGGGGCAGGCCTCCTTCTCATGAAGTACTTGGATATTCACTTGAAGAACTTGGATTTATTCGGCTTTGTCCCCACACCAATCCGAGACTTCAATTCGAATTTCGAAGATACGTTTTCCCTGCCTTTGAACCAATCAGAGTGCGAGCAGGAAAGAACAGCTATTCCCGCGTGCCAAACCGAGAACATATTGTATTATCAGCATCGAACGGTGATATTTTTGCAATTTTGGAGTTTAGCGGGGTTCTTCGTGCGTTATATAGGCCGTCTAGATATCATCCGAGAATTAAAATAAATAGAATAAGTGGCGCTATTGACAATATGACCGCAGATGAACTTAGGGATTGTCCAATAGGCGAAGCTCACCCAATCTTCCCACATAGTTTTATTAAAGTTGTTACAAAGTGCAATTCACTACAGTCCGAATTGAATCCTGATGGCGAACGTAATCCTGGTTCTTGTTCTTCCATCAGGCAACATTCACCTAACCTGACTTCTCCCAGAGAGCCTCCTCTTCGTGACCGGTCCATGTCTCCTCCAGGCAGGCCTCCATCTCATGAAGTACTAGGATACGCACTTGGACAGCTTGGATATATTCGGCTTATTCCCAAGAAAGATCAGAACCGCCGATTTGAATTTCGAAGATACGTTTTTCCTGCCGATAAACGACTTAAATTGCTAGTAGGAAATGGTAAATATATGCCCGTGCCAACCCGTGAACATATTGTATTATCAACATCCAAGGGTGACGTTTTTGCAATATTGGAGTATACTGGGATTCTCCGCGGAATATATAAGACACATAAAAATCATTGTAGAATAAAAATAAATATCACAAGCGGCACAGTCGATAAAATGACCGAAGATGAAATGAAGGAATGTAGAGTAGGTAAAGATTACCCCATCTTTCCGAATCTTTTTACGGTAGTTGTTGCAAATAGCGATTCACTTGAGACCGTTTATCATTAGTTCAATAAGAAAAATTGTAAGCTAAAATATAATAATATTTGTAATCCGGAATGGAATCGAAGTCCAATTAAAGCATTAAAACTTCAATGTATTGTGGTTCGCAGGGCTTCTTTCTTACTATCTTCCGCCATATGGCTTCAACCGCTAATAAAATTTTAATAATTTCACGGGTATAGCGTATAATTTGTAGGGATTTTCAACACTGAAAAAGGATTGAACATTAATATTATATGTTATAAAGCAATTGTAGTATCAAACAGAATTATAAGATTAATATCGACTATTCGTTTTATTTCTTAGTTTTATAAACAAATGATGTAAAGAAATGTTCAGCGTGGGTTTTAAAAAGGGGATAGAAAACATTTTTCTCTTAGTTATTGTTGGGTGATGTTACCAGTAAAGATAAGTGCAAAATAATTTTTAGAACGCAATTCTTAATTGACTTTAGATTTTTTTTCTGCAGGAAATTTTTTATTAAATTTAGAATTCATACCTGCAAGCGATCTTGGAATTGTTGTTGCTTAAAATTTCATGTCACTGCAAACAGCGTACAAATGTTGATTCTGTTCTTTTTGTTTTATTATTTAATAAACAACTTTCCTACTCTCATTATCTCTTGGATGCAATGCATGGTGTGGGGGAAGGGGAGCAAAAGAAAAATGTTCGATAAGTAATAATATTTATCATACAGAATTTATAGTATAGAATATAATTTAGGGTCTGGGTCGAGAAACTTGCCCATTGCTCGTGACATATTTTTCTTGAAATATAGGCTTGTAGGGAATGACAAGACGGAATTTTCTTCTGTTTCCGGTTTTTTTCATAGGATGATTATCTTTAATAATGAGCATGCAATACTGAAAAATTTTGTATCCAAATTTTATACGAGTTTTAAAGAAATAAAGTGTCATGATTTGGGCTAATATTATTGTAACTGTTTGAAACTTGATATACGCACGGAGTGTACCCTAGCGATGCCTACAAAGTTAAGAAAACCCTAAAAATTGCCTACTGTTTAATAATGTTTCGATTCACATTGAGACCCGGAAAATCCGCCAAAAAATGGAAAGTAGCAGTTTTAAAACTCATGCTACAGACAATATTTTTTATTTTTTTTTCGAGATTCCTTTTTTTTATTCAAAAAGTTACTAGTTTCCAAGTATTTTTTTTCTAATTTTGAATTACCTAAATAATGATGATTGTTTGTACATTATAGTTTTTCTTACTAAATCGTTAAAACTCACTTTTTTAGGGATGAATGATTCAGTTCATAAATGTGAAACTTAATGTTTTTTGTTCAATATATTTCAAATGTTTTTAAACAATACCTATTTGTATGATTTTGATTCTCACCAAGTCGTAGAAAGTTATTTTCAGGATATAATGTCACAATAAGCCAATTTTAAGAGTTTATTTGGTACTTTATCTCCTTCAATGTATTTTTTGTTCAAATCGTGAAAAATAACATTAAAAATAAGCAAATTGCATTTATGAAAAAATGACGCAAGTTGCAATAAAATGTTAAATAACCAATTTTTTTTCATTGGACGTGCACTTTTTAAAATTATATAAACCAGACAATGAAAATACGTCTATTTGAATATCAATGCATAAATATTATGAATTTTAATAATATGAGTTTATTGAAATGCTATAATTTTCAGGGCAGCTGAGAATGAAATTCAATGCAAAATAAGGAAAGAATATTAAAAATAATAAGAACGAATAATAAGTTTCACATTAATTTTCCTATGCAGTTATTGTAGAAAGTTTATATAAACTAATTTTGTTCCGGAAAATAATATTTACAAATTTTGCTGTTGCATAGCTAAAATGGAAAATGGATGCATTCATTTTTAATAACATGTTTCATAATTAACACAAAAACTATGCACTTTATTGAGATATTGTTACAAAGAAATATGGAAATCTTTTTGAGATGAACAATTTCGTTAGTTAGCGTTTTTTCATGTCCTGCATGGTTTTGCCAGACAATGTAATTATTTATTTTTAATAAAATTTTCCACCATTGAAACAAAAACTATGTGAGTTATCGAAAAATCATTTTTATAAAATGTGTCGATTTTATTGAAATGAAAAATGTTTTTTGTAAATACTTTATCTCATACAGCACAGTTTGGATGGAAAAGGGAACTTTTGTATTTCTAAAAAGAATTTTCGATGAATAAGGCCAGAACCATTAGTAAAAAGTGGCTGGCCAAGGAAATTATCCTTCCTCCTTAGGCCCTAAACAGTGTACCAAAGAGCAATCCAATCGGTTAATTCCTTCGAAAGTTGTATAGATAGACAACGACACTCAATTTTCACATAAAACCAATAACTTCTATTCGAGATGAGAATCTTATAATTATAATGATGATAATAAAACACGAAAGATGATATCATTATCTTAGAAGGACAATCTTGACACCTATAATATCGTTATACATATATGTGAGATAGCGACTACTTACGTCTATATTTCTACTCTGATGATGCAATGCAACATTTATTATATACAGTTGTTAACCTTTTCCAATGTGTTGTGGTCTGTAACGTCAAGTAGAAAATTATATTTGTAATAAAAAATTCTTGTAACTTGAACAAATAATCGATTATTTGTCTGAACTTTCAGCGCCAGCAGTCTAGCCTCCACCATTGAAATATGATTTTTAGCAGTACCGGCAGATGACTTTTTTGCTGGTGCCACAGAGAAGTTTTTGTTGGTACTAAAAAATTTTAAACCAAAATATAATACTCTTTGCACGATGGGCAGGAAGCGACGATAGGCTGCATAAAAATGCCAACAAAAACTAAAAGCAGTGGTGTGTTTTTGGATAATTACAGGTAAAAAATCCGTTTAGAACGAACTAGTAGCTGCTCTTTTTTCAAAGATATCTACGTTTTACGTATTCCTGATAGGATACATTTTTGCGAAATAGAAAAGGCGTGTTTCTCAGTCATTGAAACATATTTATACATAATATCTTAAAAAATGTATGTGTGTGTAAACACGCGAGTAAATTTATGTGCATATAGTATGTTAACATATAAGTTTAGGTAAGTTTTTAGCCGATTTTAAACGTTTCCAAGGTGCACCACGTGGAGGCAACTTACTTTGCACCTCTTTTTTTTGTTTTTTTTTTATTGGTTTTTATATTCATATATATTTTTTTTGTTATTCTAAATTTGTTAACACAATTAATTTTTATTATATATAGTTTTTAAAAGTATTTTTTGTTTTACCGTATAATATAATATAATCAGACACCTCAGTGCATAACGTTTTATTAAATATTAGGTTTTTAAATTTAAATATGCTGGAATGAAAATCTCACTACAGCTTTATTTAATGGCCTCATATAAGTTGGTTTTTCGATCATATTTATTTTAAATCTATCCCAGAATTTAATGAATTCTCTATGAACCGACTCCCCGGCCTGTTCAGACCATAATCCTAAACCATCGTTATTCAAGAATGTAATGGCTTGCTTCAAATGTTCAGGAATAATATGTATTTTGACAGTTTGAGAAATTCCAGTACTACTCAAAGCTTCACGAAGTTAGCTTAGATTTTAATCAAAATCGGTAAGATCCCCTTGTTTTGCAGAGAAGCAAGTATTAACGATTTTGTTCATTGCTTTGAATGAGGCAATATAAGGCTGTAATCGAAATGGCCCTACAACCTCATAAATTTCTGGATTCTGTAATTTATCCGCTTCTTTAAGAAGTTTCCGACAATGATTTCCTTCAAAAATATCTCCATGATAGCTTTTATGAAGTATACCTAATTTATTAGGCCACAACAAAGCCTTTTCCTTCCCGATACCATCGATTTTAACTATACCATCCCAAAGAGATGATCGACAAACCCTTGTAAGAGATGTAGTTCAGGAGGAACACACTTCTGTAGCACGTACATGTCATCATCTTCATCATTATGTTTTTCAATAAAAAGAGGATGATGAACCGTGCTATGACATTCTTTAGCTTTTTTTTTATCGTTGCCCATAATTTTAAATTGCAAATAGTCCTCTTTCAAGTGCTTCTATCTCTTTAAATTAATATTTTCTTCATCACTATTCAGAGCATTATCATCAATCATTTTATCAACACTTTTCAGTTCACGTAATGTAATAAAACAAAAAGGGCAAGGGTAAGTTGCCGTCGCCGTTTTCGATCCATTAGCAAGTAGAACAAGTTTCAAGTCTGAAAGAAATTTGTAAGGTATCTCATTTAGTTTGGTTAATTGAACTAAGGTTTTGAAATTTTCATACGTCTCTTTAATGCGAGGAACTACGCATAATAAAATCATATTTGTAGACACTAGTCAGTTTGCGTTTGTTTGCAATACTTCCACCAGTGCAGTAATATGAAACGTTCTTAGTTTTATAAACATCTGAATCATTTTCTTCTTTTTCGCCGTCTTCTTGGGTCAAAATTGAGATGGAAATTTTGAAGAAATCTTGGCCTCCATCTGCCATTAGTTTTATTTTTGTTTCTTCTATATGCTCAATATTCCGTTTCTCGAAGACAAAGTCAAGAAGTTCTGTCGCATTGGCATACACGACTGGTCTGTTTTTAATTCCTTCTTTGTCTGTTTCGAATTCATACTTATGTTTCATACTTATGTTCGTTATAATTTGTAGGAACTGAGTTTCTTCTAGCAGAACTACGAATGAATTTTAATAATTTTTTCATATAATTTGTAGATGATGCAGTAATATCTTGGAAGTTATCTAAACTTCGAGCATAGAAGGTTATTTTCTTCTCTTTTTTCTTATTTACAGTTATGCGAGCTTTAGAAACCGTCGTATTCAAAAGAAGCTCATTTTTTGCTTCTTTACTGCTCAAAAGTTTTCTTTTCAAAATAGTAGTTACTATCTGGTTTTGTGGAATGCCTTTGCTTATTTCTTGAAAATAGCTGCTACAGATTTCAATTGAATTTCGCGCTTTGATTGCATTTTCTTTACTTTTAGAAAGTGACGCATTCTACACAGTACCATCAAGGCCATTATTTGTATCAATTTTGGTGGAGAAGTTTCGAACATGACCTCTACCTTGATTTGTTTTTGAATGGCTAGTAAGTCGCGCTGTGAGACAAATGTAACAGTTACAAATCATTGTTCTGGTTTCTTTCGCTAAACTAAGATCCTCGTAATTGGGCAGAGTTGGACAAGGTCTTTTGAGAATTTTTTTTTCGTATTCATTAACAGTTAGTCGGCAAGAGCTACACATACTTTTTGGAAATTTCTCCTTAGAAATATCGAACTGATAATTAATATGATCTTGTATTACTTAAACATGTTTTTCAGTTAATAAGAAATAATGAGAAGGTTTATTTATGAAAATAATTTTTTCCCAGCATGTAGCACATACTTTCATCCTATTTTCTTCATGATTGCATTTATTTTCTGGATGTGGAATGGACCTCATTTATTGACAGAAAAATTGCTCTGATGCTTGTTAACCCCTTGACATACAAATAAAATGTGCGTCGACGCGTCCGATGCGATTTTGATTATTTGTACTGTTGAGGGGGGGGGGGGGAAGCATTTAAAACAAAATAGCATCGCTACACGACTGAAACGCTACAATTGGCTACAATCTTGGTAGACAATGCGGGCAAACCGAGCGTTGCCTTCTGAAGAAAAGTCGATGCTAATTTAGAGCACAAACACACACACACACACATTCATATATTCATACATTCACACATTATTTAAAATATAATAATCAAATATTTTACGGATAAATATGTTTCAATCATCGAGAAACATGCCGAAATGTCAGAAACAATTCATTCCAAACGGATTTTTCACCTGTAATCGTCAACAAATACATCCCTGCTCTCAGTTTCTGTCGACATTTTTATGCAACCTATCGTCGCTTCCTGCCCACCGTGTTTTTAATTCGAGGTTGAAACAAAATTAAATTAAAACATTACGAGTTTATTGTATTATGGTAATGAAGGTCTCTTCCTATCTATCTTTTGCTCAAGGTCATCACCCAAACACTAAGAGTATTCTAATAATTTTAAGGATGTGGCAACTACAGACACAGTGTGGTGAATTCTAATAACGTAGTGCAAAATAACGTTTAGAACTTAATTCCTCATTGATTTTAGATTCAGTTTTTTTAGAATATTTTTTTAAAATTTAATTTAGAATTGATACGTGCAAGCGATTTATGATTTCTCATTGTTTAAAATGTTATGTCAATGCAAATAGCATACAAATGTTGATTCTTTTCTTATTTTTCTATCATTTGGTAAACAACATTCCTACTCTCAGTATTTCTTGTTTTAAACCAAATAAATCAATCTTCAACTATTAAATAAATTTTCAATGAAGTATTCTAACTTTTCACGAAACGATTTAATTTTCATCCAAAAAAGATGAACTTACAGTAAACCATTCCAAAGTTGAATGTTCAAATAAAAATGTTTAGTTCTCAGCCAAAGATAGATTATTCAATTTTTCAGTTATGAAAAATAATTTCCAAATAATAAACGACGAATTTCTGACGAGATAGTTGAATATTCAAATAGTAGAATATTTACTCAAAATAGAAGAAACAGACGTGTTTGCATTGTCTTGTTTTTAAAATAAGAAAAAGTTTGCGTCTTATCGAAACACCTGAAAATTTTCAGATCTAATTTAGTAACTTCAGTAGAAAGTAACTGTCTTTAAGAAATATTTTGTTGTACCTTAATTATTTTTGAAAAGAATTTGATTCGTTTAGTTTTAATGTTATTTTTTACGAATAAAACAAAAACTACGTGTCCCATCAAAAGAATACTTGAAAGAAAATTTGAGGATGAAATGTAGGCTAATAATTTTGTAAATAAACATTTTGGTTTGAATACAACACTTATTACGTGTATACTTTTTACAAATCTATGGTAAAATCTTGAAAACTGTTTTTATCCTTCGTTTTTCAGAATGTTTCCAAAACATGATTTTTTGTTAACATTGTACATAATTTGAATGGAAAATAAAATTATCAATGACATTTTTCCAAATAAAATTAAAACTATGCATTATTCAAAAATATAGTCTTTAATAAATTTGTAAATCTTTTTGAGATGAACAATATCGTTCGTTAGCATTTTTTCGTATCCCGTGCAGTTTTTCCGAAAAATGTAATTACTTGTGTTAATAACATTTTTCACGATTGAAGAAACCTATGCGTATTATCAAAAAATTGTATTTAGGGAACTTGTAGATCTTTTTGAGATGAGAAATTTTTTTGTAACTATTTTATCTGATGTTGCACAGTTTCGCCTTCAAAGGGCCTTCAAACGGGCTGACTAACGAAATCATCCATTCTTTTCCGGCCTTGAAAAGTGTACCAAAGGGCATTCCAGTGGGCTAATTTCTTCGAAAGTTATCTTGTTTACAGACAACAACGACAACGACAGACATACTTCAATGTAAAAACTATTGTTTCTCAATCAGTGAGTCTGATAATGGCGAGATTTGATGAAATAGGTGATACTTAAGTTTCACATAAAACCAATAATTTCTCATTGATATGAGAATTAAATAACTATAATGTAGATAACAAAAAATTCAAAATCATATAATTATTTTAGAAGGATAACCTTGGCGCCTAAAATATCGTTATCTAACATGTATGTGAGATAACTACTACTTATGCTTATATCTGTACTCTAATGACGCAATAAAATATACCCAAGTTATATTTTTTAACCAAATTATTCACTGAAGCATTAATCAGTTTTTCTTCTACTCAGGAAAAATGAGAATGGTATATACTTTCCTTTTCACTTTGGCCGTCATCCTTTATTCTATTGGTGAATATAATATACCTATAATTTTTATTATATTTTATGTAAAACATGCATGAATACATCCGCACAGCAATATGATATACTGGGATATCCCATTCGATCCCATTCATCTCCCGAGTTATCCCAGGGATAACACGTCGGATGTCCCGCAAGGCAGTTAGCTTTTCGATTAGGATAGGAAAAATCTTATTCTATATGTGAAAATATATTTCTGTGATTTGTTTACCTATTCTTTAAACGATATATTCCGTTAGCAGAAATGATTTGAAGTTTTAAAGTTCGAAAAAAGTGATTTTCTCGACATATTTCAATGCCTCTTCCACAGCTATCTTCAGAATCATTTCTCCCTGTACAAATTTGTTCAGTGAACTCAAAAGTTCACTGTAATGTTTTTAAATTATTTTGTACACTTGTTTTTTAAAGTTTAAGGAGTTGTCCCAACATACACTGCAACATTTTTTTGGCGGATTGGAAGACAGCCAGAAAATCGGCTGCAAGCTTTTTTTGTATCGTAATTATACATATATGTTTTGTACACTAGAAATAAGCTAATTAATAGACCTTCCAAATGTGTAATGAAAGCCCAAACATATTATCATGAAGAAAAGTGATGGGCCAAAAGCAAAACTGTACTAGCCTGTACGACTCTCTCCCATTATTATTAAACAATAATAAAATTTCTTCACTTAACAA